>JBAMJV010000916.1:0-155934 GCA_037951105.1 Echinarachnius parma | reverse complement strand
TGTAATACATGAAGTTGATTCATGAGATGCTATTTTCCATGCGTTCCTTCTCTTGGGTGTATTACCCCAATGCTCTAAATAAAGCACAAGACCTATAGCCCGGGAATACCATAAATTGTCATACAAATATGAAAATTCCAGAATTTGGTTGCCTATTTCATCCTTCCAGGGGTGTCGATCTGTTCGGAAAACACAATGCATTGGGGGGGGGGGGGGGGGGGGGGGCGAGCATTGTTTGTGAACAATAGCTCGCCCCACCAATGTATTGTGTTTTCCGAACAGATCCACACCCCTGCCTTCTTCTCTGAAGCAGTGCTTTCCACCGGAGATGCTGATGGTGAATCTGTAAACACCAGATATTAAAGGGTACCACCACCCAAAAATAATATTCTTATTATAGAAAAAGGTACCATCTTTAGTATTCCATTCCTTCATCAAGTTCACAAAAATATGTTTTCAGAAAAAAATATATAATTGGAAAATGCATCACCATTCTCAACCATGCGTTCATGTGGTCTGAATTGCGTAGACTACATTATATGTGTGCAGAGCCAGAGCGCACTGTGCAGAGCGAATGAATCATCCGGGAATCTATTGACGTACGCGTGAAAGCATTGGCGCACTCGCAATTGCTTGGCCCGTATGGAACCAGGAAATAGCAGTGGTTCCGTAAGTGGTGGAAATTAATTGCTTTGTTTATGAATTACACAACCCGTTGCAAAATGTTGGATATCTATTTGATATCACAAAACGGTACCAAAACATATAATAATGTGTTGTCCTTTGCCTGATGGTCCCCTTTAAGATAATTCAGTACATGAGCATGAATTTTCATTATTCCTATAGTTTGAAATATGTTACAAATTAAACTGGACTGCTAGCATGGGGTCAGTAGATATATGATTTTTGAGCCAGAAAAAAAACCTATGGGTCATTTTTGGTGGGACAATTGGGCAAATGGATGTTCAAACTGACATTGACAGAACAAATCTTGAAATCTTCAATCTCAACCTTGCCTTATTTATAATCAATGTTTTGATTAAATAAGAGAGAGATTTTTTGAATGGTAAACATTTTACAAATGAAATTCAATTTAGAAGGCAACAAATGTTAGTCTTAGGCCACCAAAAGTAAAGAGGAAAACATTTTATACTGACACAACCAGGCTATGTACTTGTAAAAAAATAAATTCAGAAAACAGAACATAACTGGATAGATGTACAGTTGATGTGCAATACCAAGGCCTGACAAAATTTAGAGAGAATTACATTGGGCTATTCCACGGAGGTATGGCCAAAATGATGAAATTTCAAATGTGTCTTTGCAAATTTTTGTTATTGTTACTTCAAAATATATAACCTGAAGTGTCAAAATCCAAAATATTGTGGTCTTTTGATAATTTTAAGGAAAATGGCGCCACTTTTGTTGCTCAAATTGGTTGTTCATCAAATTTCTGAAAAATATTATTGCCAAATAATCAAGGGCATATTATCAACTTATTTCCAAGAAAAACTTATTAATTCTGACTTTATTTGTTTGACTATGTGTCTAACTTTCTGAATGATAGTGATTTGTGGGCTTATCAGATGATTTTTTTTTTCGACAATATTTTCCAGTACACAGGACATGTGGAATGTAACGTGAGTGACGAAAAAAGTACAATTTTCTCTCTATTTATTTTGTTAAATGAGAGTGAATGGGGCCGAACTAAATTTTCCTCCTACTACCAGGCCTAGATATCCTCCAAAAATTATAAGGTTTGTATTGACTGGGAACATCACGTATTATCAGCGTGAAAACTGTAACGTGAGTGACGATGTAACGTGAGTGACAATATTTCAAGTGCAATTTAGTACTGCTCGTTATGAAAAGTACAATTTTTTGATAAATAATCACACCCAAAAGTAGTGAATTCCTCTAAAGATCCTTAATTTAGGCTTTTAACGCGATTATTTGCAAAAAAATTAAAATTTGAATGTAATATCATGAAAACCCATGCTATAACACTGTAACGTGAGTGACGGTACATAGCCGTGTGTACATTAATATTGCTATTTATACAAACATGCAAATTTGGCCAAATAATTATAGCTAGAGGTTGTGAATTCCCCTAAATATCATTAATTTAGGCTTTTAACACGATTCTTTGCAAAAGAATTAAATTTGCATGTAATATCATAAAACCCCATGTTATAGCTATGGCACTTTCATTTTGTAACGTGAGTGACGTAACGTGAGTGACGGTCCATTTTTTGTTTACTGTCCGTTCTTTAAAAAATGAATGAAAGAGGCTAACTTTAAACATTATTAATATGTTCTTGGGAAGTAATAGAAAGTTGCATCAACATAATTTGCTCTGAAGTCTTATAGTTTTAGCTTGCGTTTCATGCAAAGTTCATTGAAAATTTACAGGGGGCAAAACACGTAACGTGAGTGACGCTCATTAAAACCTCCTCTAAAAAAATATCGAACAAAGTGTTGAATCATTTACTACCCTTTGCATATGTGTTTGCCCTAGTGGTATGTCATGAAAACAAAATTGAGGTGACAGCTTCTTTTTAAAAAGAACTGGAGTGTGAAACATGTTGTGATTTTGGAGCAAACGTAACGTGAGTGACGTGGAATAGCCCATTGCATACCTATTGGAAGATGCTCATCTGCTATCCTGTGTAGCTTTGCTGTCACCAGTGCATCCCTGAGGACAGACCTCTCCTCAGCCTTTCCCACAGTGCCATGCCAGTCTCGCAGCATCTGCAGTGTTCCTTCACTAGTCACTCGATGGTACCGCATATTGGTCTTGATGTAGTTTTCAATATCACCCTGGCAGAATCCGAGCACTCTTCCCAAGACTTCAATCTTGTCATTGTCAGTGATGTTCTTAGCAATAAGACGAATGATATCATCAAAACTAGGGGGAAATGCAGGAATAAGACATAAAAGAGATTATCAATATCTTGCGAAAAAGATACATCAACAAAAATTTTGGTTAACTTCAGTTACCCGGCCGCTCGCTGGCTAACTTCAGTTACCCGGCTACCACCACCGCTGCGATAACAATTTACCGATATTTTGCGCAGTTTTTTTCATTGTTTTGGAGCTTTATTTTTTTCTGTTCAGCTTTCAAACGCTGTGCAATCATGTAAGTAGATATCAAAACATTGAAAAATGGTGTAGATTACCAAAATATGTATTTTGAGCCACTTTTTGAATGCACTGGCTCATCAGCTTGATCATACAGATATCCATCCGATGTCGCCCCAGGAGTGTTGGCCTAACTTTGTGTGAACATCCGTCGGCAATATCGTTCAAATGACTAGCAATTTTGCGCATCCTGTTCAATATCTGACTGTCAAACGAAGTAACAAACCAAGAATTTCTCGAAAATAACCACTCTTTAAAGTAAATGATATCGATTGCCCCATTTTTATTTGAATTCCGCTACTTTTCAAAGCGATTATGGAAAATTTTCTTAATGTTTTTTTTTCAGTCATTTGTATCACCGTTTTTTTCCACCGGTCTCAGCTTTTTCAACTCCAAACTCAGACCGGCCCGTGACCGGACCGGAAGCCCGAGTTCGCCGGTATTCCGGTTCCGGTCCGGTCGGGGTCACAACTTTAGTAAAAATATACTTAAATGTTTCCCCGCGACTGGCGGGCTGAGTTTCTGTGAACATGTGGCGCGATGCTGAACAAACGATCAATTTCTAGGTCCAATTTACTTCGGAAAAAATACTTTTCTTGCGAAAGTGAGTTAATTCTGGATAGTCTGTAACTATTTTTCCGTCAAGATTGATATGTACATCCATCAAAGCGTCAATATTTGTAATTTAGTATTGGCATATAAAAAGAGCAATATAAGCCCCAAACATTGCATTTTTGCTGATGCTTTAAAGTTTCACGATTGCGTGATTTTACCGGTCCGAGTTCCGGTCCGGACTGAAGACCAGATCATTTTTTTCAGAACCATTCCGGTCCAGTTTTTGCTTCCGGCTCCCAACATTATTTCCATTACTGGACTGTGTGATGTACTTCAATGTTAGGAGAATGGGCGATGAGTGTGAGTTGACCAGCATTATTATACTACAGATGGACGGTCCCAAGACTGAGCCTTGTGGCACACCATAATCAGCTCACTGTCAGAAA
The DNA here is from genome assembly GCA_037951105.1 of Echinarachnius parma. Classification (NCBI taxonomy): domain Eukaryota; kingdom Metazoa; phylum Echinodermata; class Echinoidea; order Clypeasteroida; family Echinarachniidae; genus Echinarachnius; species Echinarachnius parma. The sequence goes on along the minus strand of JBAMJV010000916.1, from coordinate 151,792 downwards.
ACATTATGAGGTTGTTTATCCTGACTGACTGTGCCCTTAATTTGCTTAGATACAATGTGATCCATGACAGAGATTGCTAACAATTTCATTCATACCATTTAAATATAGCTCACTCTCAGAAGACATTATGAGGTTGTTTATTTACTGACTGACTGCATCCTATCGCTCAGATACGATGTGGTCCATGACAGAGATTGTTAAAGGAGAAAATCAAAGAAAACCCCTAAATATGACGATATTCATATCTACAGAAAGTTTATAAGCCATAGAATGAGCTTGACAGACATTCAAACAATATAACGCTTCCATAAAAGCGAAATTAGGGTGAAAACATCACCCTATTCCCAGGGACAAATTCGCTCAATCGCTACACGAAACGGCCTTTAGCTGTGACGTAAGAACCGGGCTTGAAGCCATGCAGGCGGCTGCCGCGGTTGTATAGCGTTATAATATACCAGGCTGGAAAGACAAGCTTCAACTTATGTGCTATTTTTCCATTACCAAGAATAAATTATAATACTACATTGTTTGTAATTTGCTTCTCATTTATATTTTCATCATGATATTCCAACAAATGTATTGTTTGTGACAAAAAAAGGTGAAAAAGGTGAAAAAAAGAAGGGGAAACTATACGACTGTGTCGTGCAGTAGATTTGGGAGCAGGCGATTTTTTACCAACATGTAGTTTCACTTTGACATATCAGACGGAGAATTTACCACTTCCATTATGGAAAAAAACAGTTAATAATCATTATGAATCAAATGAAATTTAAAAAAACGAAGAATAGTTATTACTTTAGTCGATCTATCATGGCTAGTTTCATGGTTTAGCTTGAAAAGTCGAGTGAATTTGATTCGCGATCTCCTGTGTTGTTACGATTCATCCGCGATTTCTCTGAACATTGGCAGCCGCATTACCTATACGGCTGATAGCGCTGGCGGATTTACATTTCCTGCGCGCGCATCAAAACAAACGAGTGCACGTGTTAGCTAGCTAGCTTGCTCCTCCACGGATACTTCGAAGTCCATTAACAGGCTGTTTTGTTGAAATTCTTCATCCATGTTGAACTGTTAGATGTAAATCTAGAGCGAGATCGTGATCGTGTGGACTGTAGAAAGCTTTGAATATAGCGCATACGCTGGAACTACTTTTAGTTCAATAACATACACAATATGCATAGTATACGGCCGGGTATACGATCGTGCGCTTGCATGTATTTCTCGATGGACGAAACTTTTACGAAACGAAACAAAACCAAAACAAAACGGTGAGAAATACACTATTCTATGTAATTATACCAGTTATTGACATATTGAAATGGATAAGAAATATTATATATTGTTATAACAAAGGCAATTATAGCTCGGAACATGATTCTACTACGTAATTTTGTTTTGAAACACGGCTATAATAGATTTGTTTTTCATACTATCTCTGTGTACATATGAACAACAATTCGGCAAAATGGTGAGTTGTAAACAGTTATTTTACGGAGATTGACACTTTTTCAATGCCAATAATGACATGAATATTGACATTAGGATATGTTTCAGGACATGGGAGGACAACTGTGTGTCAGATATTGATTATTCAGGCAATATTCAATCGTTTTTAGTAGAACTGCGTCCACTCTATGAACATTTGCATGTAGATCGCCGTTCGAGCTAGAGCTGTCGGGAGTGCAAAGCCCGGCTCTTACGTCACGCACAGAGCCACTTTGCTGTGCCGATTTCATGGTAAAGGGGAGGGTCAATTCACTAAAATTTTATTTTCATAAAACATGAAACTGAACACTTTCATGACTTGTTAACTGCACAAATTGCTTTAATAACTCATTCTATCATAAAATAAACCATAATAACTTGATTCTATTTCCTTTGAATTTCTCCTTTAATAAATCATTTATGCTATTTACAAGGTAGATGTGTTGAAGTTTTTAGGGGGTGGGTGAATCTATAGATAACTACCAACCAAAAAATCCTAATTTGTGTACAGATCTATGCCAGTTAATATGTTTGTGATGAAAATGTGTTTTCATCCTTAACGCTTAAAAGTATCTAACTACCAGGAAAAGAACAACACATAATTATATGTTTCGGTACTGTTGTATGCTATCAAATAGATGCCCAACATTTTGCAAAGGGTTGCTTACTTCATAAACAATGCAATTTATTAGTATTGTAGCATAGTGATGTTATTTTCTCTTTCTTCTGAATTTTTCGGTGGAATGGTCTTCTCAAGATGTAAATTATCTTTCTTTTATGCTTATATTATTTGTGGGGTGGTGGTACCCTTTAACTCCACCTGCTTGCTGTACACCACCTATGAAACCAAACCATGGAGAGCATCATTAGACTCTGGCACAAGGAGGGGATGGCAGCCTAAGACCTGAGAAGTGGCCGATGTATTGTGATAGTTCTGTCAAAGCAAACAAGCAATATTATGATCCCAGATTTCCAGAAAATATCTCCTCCCATTCAAGGCCTTCAGTTCCGTCTCTACACATTTTAAGTGCCTCCCCAGAGGGGTTTCCTTTGAAATAACCTAATTCGCTTGAAAACAGTCATGTTTGATCCTTGTGCCCCTTCAGTACCAAAAAAAGCCCTTTCTTTGAGAACTGATAAAGGTGATTACATTTCTAAGTTAGCTTTATACATTATGCTCTTTATTTTGTTACAATAGACTGTATACTGCTTAGGTTTGATAATTAATGGAACAATGTAGATTTGGAAGATGATAATAAAGATGTACATGTGGTGTAGATACAGTCCCTCACCCCATATTACCCTGCCAGTTCATACACACAGTCCCTCACCCCATGTTACCCTGCCAGTTCATACACACAGTCCCTCACCCCATGTTACCCTGCCAGTTCATACACACAGTCCCTCACCCCATGTTACCCTGCCAGTTCATACACACAGTCCCTCTCCCCATGTTACCCTGCCAGTTCATACACACAGTCCCTCACCCCATGTTACCCTGCCAGTTCATACACACAGTCCCTCACCCCATGTTACCCTGCCAGTTCATACACACAGTCCCTCACCCCATGTTACCCTGCCAGTTCATACACACAGTCCCTCACCCCATGTTACCCTGCCAGTTCATACACACAGTCCCTCACCCCATGTTACCCTGCCAGTTCATACACACAGTCCCTCACCCCATGTTACCCTGCCAGTTCATACACACAGTCCCTCACCCCATGTTACCCTGCCAGTTCATACACACAGTCCCTCACCCCATGTTACCCTGCCAGTTCATACACACAGTCCCTCACCCCATGTTACCCTGCCAGTTCATACACACAGTCCCTCACCCCATGTTACCCTGCCAGTTCATACACACAGTCCCTCACCCCATGTTACCCTGCCAGTTCATACACACAGTCCCTCACCCCATGTTACCCTGCCAGTTCATACACACAGTCCCTCACCCCATGTTACCCTGCCAGTTCATACATACAGTCCCTCACCCCATGTTACCCTGCCAGTTCATACACAATCTGTTTTTACCTTTTCTGAGGCTCTGTTCCAGGGCCAGGGCCAGGGTTGGTCTCAACATCTCCCGCCCTCATGAGGTTGATTGTGGACAGGTAGAGCTTGCACAGATGTTTACAATGATGGTCCACACAGGATGAACAGGGTGACTCTGCAGCAGCCATCTATGAAGGAACAAGAGTTTGATTTTTAAATGTATGAATGTTTTATTTCTTATTGTGTACATCACTGAGTCAAGTATGTGTGTCCTTCTGCCAGACATTTTATTAGCATAATTATAGAGGTCATAATTATGCCAAAAAAAAACAATACAACCATTTATCTTTGTTGATAAAGCTTCCAATTGATGTCAGGCATGTACATTTCACAAATGGTCTAGTTTGTTTGCCAGATCGAAGTATACGCATGCACATACATTTGTAATATGGGCAAATAATAATTTGAAGGTTTTGAACATTTATGATTTCACTCGCATGTAGGGCCAGTAGGAGTAGGCCTACTGGTTACCTGGTAGGGTGAGGCATCAGGGGGTGTATTCGGAAAACGATTTTAAGTAAAAAAATTATTGTATCTACGCACTAAAATATTACACTGTACTTAAGGAATAGCGATTTGCTAAAATATATTTTAGTGACGTTGATATGACGTAGATGGCCATGTGTTTTGAACTGGGCCAGTAAGTGTTACACTGAGGGGTTTCCAAGAGATCATGACAAATTGTATTAAAGTCAAAATATTGTTATTAATTTACATCCAAGACCCATGAAGGTATACATTTTTGGAAAGGATATGGTACCAGGATTCCATTTGTGCTGTTTTAAAAACAACTGTACAGGGTGTGTCAAAAAAATGGACTAAGATATGACGAAAATGAGACAAAAAAAGTACCATTAAAAAATCGCCACTGGAGAAAAATCTTATCCACCTAGTGAAATGTTTTATGCATAATTCAATTAACCGTGATTGCACCTTTCGTTTGCTATATAATTTGCTATGTTTCATATAGGATAATGTAATTTTGTGCAATCATATTTTTGTACAATATTTAGGTATGCACAATACAAGAGATCATGACAAAATGTACTCCAAGTCAAAGTATCTTTATCCAAACGCATGAAAACATTATTAGAAATGATATTGGATGAGGAATCTACTAATATGATGTCAATTTAAAACAACACTATAAGGTGTGTCAACAAATATATGTCAAAATATAACGAAAAGCGAGAAAAGGTTAGATGAGAAAAAATGTTCAACTGTATAATGTTAACGTATGTTTGAGTATTCTTAATTACAACTTCGTACTAGTTTATTATGTGCTTATATAGATTCGGATTTTATATGTGGTCAAGTGATGATGCAATGAACTTGTCACTTCTGGTAAACTGTTTCTGGGAAATGCCTTTCAGATCTATGCTGGCTTTCTGTTATGCTCTCAAATGTATGCTCCCCTCCTCCTCCACCACCATGCAAAATCGCGTAGCCAATCATTTAATCTTGTTTTTTTATGGAGGATAAATCTTTCAAATTGAATCTCAATGGGATCTTTAAGTGGGCACTTGACCTAATTAATTGCATGACCAACTCACAAAAGGCAAAAGAAGTCTTTTGTGTGATTCTACATGCACATGAATACATGGTATGTGTTCAGTACACGAGTCATGCTATTATGCTCCCAACTCTATGCTCCCTCATCTTATGCTCATTGCTTTCTACATAAATTTCTATTATGTTCTCAAATTTATGCTCCCCTCCTCATGCTCCCCTCCACCTCCACCGTCCAAAATCGGGTACTTGGTGGTAAGGAATTCAAATTTACATAACAATGAAAGATTCAAATTCCTTTTTCTGAATTTAAATCTGTAGTCACCTAAATAGTCTTTACTTTGACCCCAAATATATCAATGTAGCCTTTGTTTTAAAAGTTTGGCGCTCATTTTAAGTACCATGCATGTTGTACAGATGTAACAACACCACCTATTTACCGGCCCAGTTCAAAACACATGGCCAGATATGCCGTAGACAAAATAAATTTTAACTTCAGAATACACCTCCAGGCCTTTATCCACCTCAATGCAACTTTGTGGCTCCTTGTTGGCTGTTCATGTATAATGTTGAAATGGCACAAATATATTGGCTTGAATAATGGATCCCAATGACTAGCGATACAAATTTTCATGCTCCTACAGGATGCAGTTACAGCATACATGTGTAGTTATGTATTGTTGTATTAATAATGATATATTAATGCTTTATGTGTTAGAATGATATCAAATGAGCCAGCCTGGGTTTGCACAATCATATCAATTATGAATTACCATTGTTGTTTGGAGCAGGCGATGCATACACAATGCATTATTGGGGCATGATAATCGACTGCTAACACATGCATTGTCAATGTACTCTGTGCTAGCTACAAGTTAATTGTGAGTATGGCCTGTAAATGGTCATACAATGACAGGTGCTCAAACCCAGGCCCCCCCCCCCCCCTCCCTCCCTACACCAGTATGGCCTGTAAATGGTCATACAATGACAGGTGCTCAAGCCCAGGCTCCCCCCCCCCTCCCCCCTCGCTACACCAGTGTGTTTACAGACATGTTATGCAGGTGTCATTTATGACGCACCTCTTGATCCCCAGGAAAGGTGCGTCATTGTACCGATGTGCGTCACCCTTTCATGAACCATGACGCACCCTCCGTCAGAAAAAGTGACACACCAATTAGGAAACATTGACACATGAGCAAAATTGTGACGCACCATTGCATGAAAATGACCGACCCATGACGCACGTCATTTTGCGCACTGGAAAGAAACCTCGCCAAATTACATGACAGTCCTATTGGCGAACCTTGTGACGCACTCATGGTAAAGTGACCGACTATGATGCACTAAAGGGTCAGTGTTGTGACTGATTGCTTCCATGACGGTACTGTGCGCCATCAATTTGGGAGTACATGACGCATCCATGACACACCTTTCCTGGGGTTCAAGAGGTGTGCTATACAAATTACACCTGCACATCACCTCCTCAACACCAAATCAACTCCTTTTACAAGATTTACATCTTTATAATAACATATTTATGCAGTTTGGGTGCGTGCAATCAATCAATAAAGAGCAGCTTGGAAACTGGACGAGGTCCAGGGAAAAAATAAGGGTCTTGCCGGCTTGGAATCCGGTTCAGAAAACAGATAAGGAAATCATCCAGTCATCTGTGATTGTCATATAATCATTATTGATTGTCATTGCTGTAGTAAGTCGGTTATTTTGAAAACTGGTTAACCGACGGCCAAAACCGTTTAACCGAACAGGTTTTTTTTTTTCTCTTGGATATATCCGATATCTGTCCAATTTTTCAATTGGAATCAGCAGGGCAGTGCCATGTAATTCTACAAACCGCTGTCAAGATGAAATCTTTCGATATCTCATCACAAATGATTCTTCTAAATTTGGCTCTACCAGTCTAATCCATTCATTAATCCTCTTACCATTTGAAATTAGTTTTGTTTATTTGTGATACATGTAAAATACCTTTACTTAAGCAATAGATTGGCAGGGTTCAACGTGCCATTTCCTGACCGAATCTATAGAATGGGGATAAGAAAAAAATAAATAAAAAATTCCGGCTAATTGAAACCGTTAAAATGAAAACGTTTTTGCCGATGCCGGTCGGTTAACCGTCGTGTAACCGTTTCACTACAGCCTTAATAATAATCATTATTGATTTTGCACAATTCCTAGACCAATCAATCTGGCATTTCCAGGGGCTCTTTAACTACACTGTCAGTCATTTTAAAGGGGTAGTTTAGTTTTGGTAAGGCTGAACTTAAGTAGCCAAAACCTGCACAGTAACATTATAAACTAATAGTTATAACTCCACCATGCTCGAAAGGTATACAAAATTACAAACGACTAAGTAAAAAGCCTGTTATCATTCAAAAAGAGCCATTGAAACACAAGAGGGCGCTTTTTAAAAGGGCATTGGTTTCAACCATTTTTCATACAAAATTATGCATGTGATGTTTTATTGATATAATGATTAAAAAGCGAGATCATCAACAACTACCTATTTAAAAAACGCTTTTGAAAATTTTTGAAAAAGTGCAAGCAATTTTTAATTTTTTTTCTAAAAATCATCTAATTATTTGGGCCCCAAATAATTATAAGATCAGATATATTTATTGATATTTCAGCCGTTTCTGGGTCGATTTTGACCAAATAAAGTTTATTCTGCCATTAAAATTGCATGTTCTCTCAAATTCGACACTCAGTTTTTCATTACCTCACAACAAAATTGTGATCTGCAGCGCCCTCTCTACCAAAACTAAACTACCCCTTTAAAGGGGCCCTGCAACCCAAATGCATGTTGACCTCTGTTCATCTGTATTAGTGTACACATTCAATATTTGTAAACGGTTTGACCCAAATATGTTTTGTATATTTTTAAACATTTTATCATTTATTTGTCTTCATGTTGCTAAGCCCCACCTCCTAAAAAACCCTCCAGAGCAAATTCTATTGTTGACCTGCAGTGACATCATTTGTCAATCACTGGTCAGCTACCATGCTATTGTGATTAGCCTAATCACAATAGCATCACACGGTTGAATAGAATACCAACTCACACAACTTCAATTACAATAGCTGTTGCTATGTCAGAAGAAAAGCACTGTCTAAGCTATTGCATGGAGGTATGCAGGGCATGCTTTTGTGTGGATGTTCTTTTTGTACTTTCATCTTTTGTTAATCTCATGGTAGCTGACCAGTGATTGACAAATGATGTCACTGCAGGTCAACAATAGAATTTGCTCTGGAGGGTTTTTTAGGAGGTGGGGCTTAGCAACATGAAGACAAATAAATGATAAAATGTTTAAAAATATACAAAACATATTTGGGTCAAACCGTTTACAAATATTGAATGTGTACACTAATACAGATGAACAGAGGTCAACATGCATTTGGGTTGCAGGGCCCCTTTAAGGGACATTGTTAGAGGGTACAGTAAATGTAAAAAAAGTCCCGAACACTTAACACTAGATTTATAAATCGCTACTGCTATCTGGGCTGGCAAGATTAGACAGCAGGTTTTAGGTTGAGTGGATCAGTGCATGCAATGGACAGCATTTTGTCTTCATATTTGTTTTTAGATTCAGACAAACTTAAAATGTATTGTTAAAGCATTAATTCAGGTAAAACAAGGCTCAACATTAGCAGTGGCCCGGTGGCATTGGGCCACCAAAAAATAATGTTGAGCCACTACAAAATTAAAAAGGATAGATCATGTCGGGCCACCATCATGTGTACTGTAGCCTACTAGTGCTAGCCTGTAGGCATCAGCAATTTGCAGATCTACATCATGAACGCCAACAAGTACAAAATGAGACTGACTCAAATCTATTGACGTGTTTTGTACAAAAAAATCATTTACAGACAAAATATATATGCTGGTTACCATGGTTACGGTTACCTAAATAGGCAAAATATAATTTGTTGTTTATTTGTTACAATAGCGTTGTGCAGAGATTAACCTCTTCCGCTTGCTGCACTATCCAATGCAAAAACATTTTTTGTCGGCTGATTTCTCCCTCAATTTACCAGTAAATGCAGAAAAACTTTTGTTTATGTGATCCAGATTTCATATGCTTTGATAATAATTACCCACTCTGTTGTTTTGAAGACCGCAAAATATAGAAAAAATTATTATTATTATTTTCCGTTTTCTTTACCGATGCGTCCTAAATTAACATAGCGTTCAACACTTCAACTGTTGAACGGTACAGTGTACGAATGTGCGGTATGGTATTCCAGGCCTGAAAAAACCATTCGTTATTTGAATAAGCAGAATAAGAGGCATAATTGGTGAACATTTGATCAAAATCGGACAAGAAACACAGGAGTTATAGCTATTTGAACATCATGTAGTAATGAGCGATCGTTTCAAAATTGCCGCCATATGCAACATCATTGACGAGCAACTGATGTCTACTAAAACTAAAAAAATAAAGTTTGTTGTGGATTTTTTTTTCTCCTGATAGTTGATAATGCATGACTTGAACTTACTGTAACCGTATTTGCTTTTTTGATATTTTGCCATTTTTGCCCAAAATCTACATTTTTAGACATATTAATTGGATTAAGACATACAGTATTTGTAATAAAAAAGGGTAATTTGAAACTGATAATATCCATATATCTAGATTCATATTAAAAAGCTGAATGCAAATAAGAGAAAAGAAGTGAAAATTCACATAAATATTGAAAATACCTGTATTTCGTATATTTATTGGAGGTCAAAGTTCAACCCAACTCTGTCACGTTTTTTAATGATTAATTAATTCCTAGCAAAAGCCTGTGATTAGTTTTGGGTCAAACTTTATATTTATTAACTAAGGCCTATTACCTTTACATCAACACTCAATTTTTGTTAAAATATATGTTATGAAGATAATTATCAATATTTTTATCTTGTCCCGTCTGTCACGTTTTTATCCCGTCCGTCACGCTACTTTTTACTATTCATTTCTTAATTCAACTAGTTTGTTGCTGTTTTATGATCTGTTTAGCTCCAACTGTAAATTAATAGGCTTATCACAATAGTGGATGACATAATCAACTTAAATAACCTGCAAAAAACAACATTTTAGGTAATTTGGGGGGATTTTAGGATTTTCTACAGTCCCATGCATTGGATATCGTGTTGCACTATGAAAAATTTGATTATTTCATAGTTTACCTACCTCAATCAATTAAAATATCAAAATTAATGCTGCTTTTATCTTTTAGCAACTACTGTTGTCAGTAAAGGTACAATTTATTTCAGAAAAACTCCCCAAAATGACTGGAAATGGGCCATTCTTTGAAAAGTGAAACTTTTTCGGAAAAATTGAAGTTTTATTTTTCTGTAGTTTTGTTCCATTTTTGGAAAGATACATGTGTAAAGTTTCATGAAATACATGATTTGAAGTTTAAAATGAAACTTTTTTACTCATTTGCATAAATTTACATATTTCAATATTTTTCTAATAATCATAATTCAGAAAATAATCAAGATATCAAAAGGATAATTAGCAAGCTCATTCTTTTCACTTTCCTGTACAGGTTGATACCAACTTTGTAAAAATTCAACCTTTCATTCTTTTCTATACCCGATATTATAAAATTCCCATTTTTCCATTCATATTGTACATGTCACACACGTGACCAGACGTTGCCACATAATTAAGTACTATAAAAAACAACGGTTTGATATAATTCTCATTCATTGCTATTGTTGTACTTACAAATGTATAGTACTTCTCTGGTAATAAGATGAACATTATAGAGCCTATTCATATTTTAAAGAATTTTCGTAATGAAATTTAGTTATGAAAAAAGCGCTCCGTGCGAAGTCACACACGTGACCCATGCCATTTGACCTCTGACATTGAGTTACGTAATCCTTATAAAGAAAGACTACAGGGCAATTCCAAGGTAACAGCGTGACGGTCGGAGGGTGTTTCTCACGATGAAAGTCTAAATAACTCACAAAATAAAAATGTCCAGAACCAAATTTTGATATGCATCTGTTACCACTATCCTACCAATTATTTACAATAGGAAAAAAAATCAAAATTCCCACTAAATTATGAATTATGAATATCAATATCTGCGGTAACAGCGTGACGGCAAAAAGACATGGGTTTCTTACATGGTAAGAAACTAAGCAAACTCTGTGAACTACAGGAACATTTTGCAATTTTGTCACATTGATTCTTTGTACTAGACATCAAGCTAGAACATCCAAATAAAAATGTAGAAAAAAATCCAATGTTCATAGAAAATATGATATCATGAACGTATCTGTGCACGGTAACAGCGTGACCTCTGAATTGTACATGTTATATATATGGGAGATATTGATGAGATGAATAAGATTATATAATTTTGATGTAGTCATCCATAATCTATACAGAACTAGATGAATGGGTAATATAACCCAGATGCTCTGCAATGATGGTTCGCATGACACAAATTTGCAGCCTAGCGCCCTCTATTGATCAAAAAATGTTTTTGGACATAACTGAAATTCTTATCTTTTTCAGAATTTAGTTTGTGGAACCATCATATATCAAAACCAAAATACATACTTAATTGCAACAATGAAATATTAGACCTTTGACATCTGACCTTTGACCTTATTTCTCAAATTAGCATACAAATGTTTAATTTTATGTCGGCACAGTGCATATCTACAAGTCGTCGGTGACATTACGTACCGGCGAACCTTCAAATTTCGGTCGATTTTTCGATTTTGAGTTGTTGGCATATTTTTGATGTCTATACCCAACTCTATCACAATTTTGTCTCTATTTTCGAATATCAATTTCTGAAAATCAATGATATCATGAATTTTGAAGACTGAAATTCAGATATGTTATAGCGTTGGGTATACATGTAGTCTATCTAGACATCAAAAATATGCCAAAAACTCAAAATCGACCGAAATTTGAAGATTCGCCGGTACGTAATGTCACCGACGAAGTGATTTGTTTCATGTAACATGATTTCAATGTCAGTAAGTTTTTGTGTTTGAATTGGTAATTATCCGAGTGACCTTTGTCATCTACTTCACTGAACGCATACCAGTATTAATTATAATGTCATCCTTCAAGGATTCTTGAAATATCTTGAGAATAATATATTTTTTGCATATTAATTAGCTATGTGACCTTTGACCTTTGACCTTTGACCTCATGGCCCCAAAATGTATCAGATAATCCATACCTCTGAATACATGTCTTGTACAAAGTTTGAACAGAATCCATCCAACGATTCTTGAGATATTGCAAAAAAAAGAACACTAATGTACATATATGCACATACAGAAAGACGGACATACAACCCCTACACATTAATGACTCAGGTAACTGTGATGGAAACATTATCAACTGACCCTATTCATATAATCAAAGCATGAGCAATGCCCGAGCATACCTAAAAAAAACATATTTCATTATTTGATTTTGTCTAGTGTATTATATCAATGGAGATTAAGTAGGTTACGTCACGCTGTTACCCAAAAAGTAACAGCGTGACCAAATTGATATTGCTTAGATTAATTAGTGGTAAAAGATAATGCTGCTATTTAGCATCCATAATATAGCCCTATGGGCGAATGAAGAAGAAACAAAAAATAATTTCATTCCCATTCATATTTTTCCAGAAATATTAAAAATACCTGTTTTTAGGGTAACAGCGTGACATATTGATGACTATAAATTAAACTGTTACTGAAGCAGAACAAAGAGCGAAAATGCCGAAATCGATATTTATCTGATAAATTGAAGTAATGTTCTTACCAACACTGAAAGAAAATTGTATGAAAACCTATTTTTGCAGCTCTTTTAAGCTTAATATTTACAAGTATATTTTGTGAAAATAATTGAAAATGAATTTATGCTAATTAATTCCTATGAAATAATAGTTTATGCAAAAAAAATTTGTGAACAAAATGCATTTCTGAATAGTTTAATCTTTTAGCTTTAATTTGATACCAAATATGTTATGATTCGACGAATTTGAAAAATGGGTGCTTATGTCAATGTTTGCTTGGAATTGCCCTTCAACATATTCAAGTCACATATGAAGTAAAAATCATTATAGTCTCATACTTACTGAAATATAAGCATCCCATTTCAAAATTTGTCATGTTTTGGGTCACACACATGACCAAGAATGGCCCAAATGTATATTTTACATAGGAATTGTACATGTCCCGTCTGTCACGTTTTTCTTGTCCTGTCTGTCACGCTCTTATTTGGGATTTTTTCACATGTAAGACAAACATAAGGGATTTCCCTTGGTAGTGGCGTACAACTGGCCCTAGGCAAGTAATAACCCACAGACATGAGCAACCTTGTTAGACCATCCAGTGAGCAGGGATTTTAAATGAAGTAAGGTTGTGAAAAACGCATGGTAAAAGTGTGTCCCGTCTGTCACGCTGACTTTAACGACCCAATGACAACTAGGTCAGAGGTCACACAAAATAAAACTCATATATTTTGAAAGTATGACTGCAATTTAATATCATAAGCATAAAAACTCCTGTTAATGTTTAACTATTTGCCTACAAATCAATCAATACTGTGAAAAAGTCATGAGTGGATGTCCCGTCTGTCACGCTGGAATTGCCTTTAGTACATGAAAATACACTTATTTCTCATTTTTGTTGCTAAACATTAATTTTTCTCTGCTTGTTTTCACGAATTCATATAGAATATCGATGGGCCAACCTCTTTGGAATTTGTAAGCTCATAAATTTGCTTTGTTATGAAGAAAATTTAAATTTTGTAAAATTTCCATGTAGAAGTCAAAATGGCTGCAGCTCGCAAGTGACGTCACGATCGATAGCAATTGCGAACGATACTAAAAATCGGAGCAAAGTTCATCCTGTCATAACTTTTTTATTGCTCTACCGTTTTGGCTCAGATTTTCGATCAAGATTCTTCATATTCACTTCATTTAATAGCAAACATCACATTTCTGGGGTGGAATTCCCCTTTAATATCTCCAGCGAAATAGCGTATTGCGTGTAAATGGTACACCTGAGTGGACCATTTACTTTGTAGATGTGCGCTGTGGTGGCCCAAAAGGCCCACTATATAGACAAAAATAAATAGGTTAACGTGGAACACTGCATTGTTAAATATATATACAAAATTGAAAGCAACGCCAAATTTATTTCAATAGTATGTCAACAAATAGTAATTACGTACAATGTGCCGGTCTATGCATTGCCTACGTCTACAACACACAACAATATTGTATCGTCCATATTACATATATGTCTACAAATCCACTGGCAAGCCACATAGATCTACAAAGTAAGTGGTTCACTCAGGTGAACCATTTACACGCAATTTATGCTAATGCGCTGGCCATTCGTACACTGTTGCGTTCAACTGTTTAACGCTGTGTTATAGGACGCATCGGTAAGAAAAACGGACGGGAAATAATCATTTTATTTCTACATTTTGCAGTCTTTAAAACAATTAAGTCGGTAATTATTATCAAAGTATATGAATTGTGGATCACATTTAACGAAAGTTTGTTTGCATTTGCTGGTAAATTGAGGGAGAAATCAGCCGACAAATTTGTTTTCCCATTGGATAGTGCAGCGGGCGGAAGAGGTTGATCTCCGCACAACGCTATTGTAATTAACCTACGTGTGTGGCAAGCCAAGCCCAAGGCTAAATCTTTGCAATTAAGGGCAAAACTAGTAAGGCTGAGTCGGTTCGGTCGATCACACCGGTTACCGACCGTTTCAATCGGGACCCGGTTCGGTATATCGGGAAACAGTGCCCCGAAAAAAATAAATAAAAAATAAAATGTTAAAAAAGAAATTAAGATTATCACAATAATGTAGCGGAATTCAAATAAAAACGGGGCAATTGATATCATTTACTTTAAAGAGTGGTTATTTTCGAGAAATTCTTGGTTCATTACTTCGTTTGACAGTCGGAAATTGAACAGGAAGCGCAAAATTGCTAGTCATTTGAACGATATTGTCGGCGGATGTGCACACAATGTTAGTCCGATACTCCAGGGGAGTTGTCTGATGGATCTTTGTATGATCCAGCTGATGAGCCAGTGCATTCAAAAAGTGGCTCAAAATACGTTTTTTGGTCATTTGCACCATTTAAAAATGTTTTGATATTCTACTTACATGATTTCATGGCGTTTGACAGCCGAACAGAAACAAAAATGAGCCCCAAAACAATGAAAACAACTACTCAAAACATCGATAAAAAACGACTACATCGCTCCCATTCGCTCGTATACCCTGTGTGCAAGTTACGGGTCTCTTTACGGGCCAGTGGAACTATGTTCCAGTCCGCCCTCTATCGGCAAGATCCATCCGCCAGGAATTGGGGAAGTCCCCGGCGGATGGATCTTGCGCAAGAAAAGAGACCCCGTAACTTGCACACAGGGTATACGAGCGAATTGGAGCGATGTAGTCGTTTTTTATCGATGTTTTGAGTAGTTGTTTTCATTGTTTCAGGGCTCTTTTTTTTTCTGTTCGGCTGTCAAACGCCATTCGAAATCATGTAAGTAGAATATCAAAATGGTGTTGATTGCAAAAAGGCTAATTTATAGCCACTTTTTAAGGGCATGCAGTGGCTCACAGTCACAAGCGATCGTACATGTGATGTTTCCCCCAGACTAGCGGGCTAAGTTTCTGTGAACCGTGTTGCGATGGGCAATGGTGAACAAACGATGAATTTACTTCGAAAAAAAAAAACTTTTCATGCGAAACTGAGTTAATTCTGGATACTGTAACTATTTTCCCGTAAAGACTGATATGTAAATCCATTAAAGCCTCAGTATTTATAATGTTATTTGCATATAAAAAGAGCAATATAAGCCCCAAACAGTGCATTTTGCCGATGCGTGCACGATTGCGTGATTTTACCGGTCCGAGTTTCGACGGTAAAAATTTATCGGGATACCGGTTCCCGACCGGTAAAAGTTCATCGGGACCCGGTTCCGACAATTACCGACATGACTCAGCCTTAAAAACTATACTTTAGTAGGCTAAGAGAATTTTGGTCGCTAACTTCAATTTTCGTACTGCCCAATAAATCTAACTTATATAGCCACTAAATCTAACCATAGCCACTAAATCTGGGTTATAGCCACTAAATCTGACCTATAGCCACTAAATCTGACCTATAGCCACCAAATTTAGGGTTAGGGTTAGGGTTGAAGTTAGCGACCAAAATTCTCTAAGCCTACTAAAGTATAGTTTATCGACAAATCTATCGCTTTCATGGCCTTTTTGACGTCATTATTATTGTTATTTTCAATGTCGGCATTCTAAAATGCCGACATTGAAAATAACAATAATAATGACGTCAAAAAGGCATGAAAGCGATAGATTTGTCGATCTAAAATTGTAGTTGAAAAACAAGTCACAACATTCAATTATTTTCAGACTAGTGAAAACACAATACAATAATTCAAGTATAGACATAGAACATTTGAAATTTAATATAATAATAAACTAACAATATGTAAGACAGATCAGTAATCATTACAGTGTTATTGGCATGCAATTATTACCACATCTACAAAGTATATGGTCCACTCAGGTGGACCATTTACACGCAATTATGGTCATACACGGGAGATTACTATACTGCCTATTCATACACTGTACCGTTCATCAGTTGAACATCGGTAATGAAAACAGACGGGAAATAATCCTTTTTTTCCCTACATTTTGCAATCTTCAAAACAACAAAGTCGGTAATTATTATCAAAGTATATGACTTAGGGATCACATAAACGAAAGTTTGTTTGCATTTGCTGGTAAATTTAGGGAGAAATCGGCCGACAAAATGTTTTTATGTTTTGGATAGTGCAGCAGGCGGAAGAGGTTGATCTCCACACAATGCTACTGTAATGTACCTATACATGTGTGATTATTACAGGGATTTGCAAAAAAATACATTATGCTGGTAGTGGTAGTGGTAGAAAGAATCAAAGAAAGATGTCTTTTTACGAACCTGAAAGCTTTCGTTTCACGATTGTCCCAAACCAGAGTTCAGTACCTGGGGCTGGGCCATCCAGATCGTCGGCACATCATATCCTGTGACTGAAATTGAGAAATCAGCGCTGCTATCCTAACAAACCGTGTTCTATAATTCTGCTACTAGCTTGACTTGCAGGGGTGCTACCTCTAGTATTCCAGCCCGATGCCAATATAGGTGCAGTGCAGTAACGAAGATCCCTACCCCGCCCGTCGCGTGGCGGCTGTGATGCTGTTGATCGACTGGGTATCGGATCGGAGCGGGGAATCCCCCAAACGTAATTTGCGAAACTCGGCTCGTCATTGGTGCATGCTGTGTGTAAGTGCAGGGCGCCAGCTACCGTGGATATATAACCAGCAAGCGCCTTTGTCTTTGTGAAGTGACTTGGCTGTGGCTGTAAGGGGGGGGGGGGGGGGGGGGGGGGCAATTACTAGTGGCAGTGGCGGATCTACGGGGGGGGGGGGGGAGGGGTTTAGGGGGTTTAAACCTCCCCCCCCCCTTGGGCTGCCAAGTGAAAATGTGTGTGTCCAGACCCACACAGTATCCACATCGTCATTGGGTCAAACTCCCCCCCCCCCCCCCCCTTAGCAAAAAGCTAGATCCGCCCCTGAGTGGACACGGGTGGACACCAGCCACTGAATTAAACTCAGTTGAAATGTATTTAAGTATTTAGACAGAAATAACCGCCTCAAATGGGATAATCTTTGATCGATTATTTTGACTCGATTTGGAAAAACAGACGTTTATCAGTTATTGAATAAAATCTCCATTTCAGTGTTTTGTCTGATGACCCTGAATATAACCATGCACCAAGAGTGTTTTCTTATTCCTCAAACCTTTCCTTGCAAGTAATGTATCTCGCTATAAAGAGGCTCTGTATGGTTACCATGGTAATCAGGCCTACCTCATTATAATCAGGGTTACAACAAAGATTATAAATGACCGACACCTGCAAAATTGCCTTGTTATAATTATTTCAAAGAGGGCTGTGTTATCAGAGTCTTACTACAATTTGACCTATAAGCCCCCCACCCTTCCCTAGTAAAACAACACATATATATAGTGTGATATATTCACAACTAGTGTTGGCATCATAAGGGTCAACTCGTACTAAGACAATAAACTGGAATGTGTATTTATACCAGAATTGCAAAACTGTGTAAAGACTAATTTAGAAATTGCTGTTTGTATTTTGTAGGCTGGTAATGATTTACTTTCTACGGGTAGACAAGACATAATAATGACACATTGAACAATTGGTTGTTGCATGTAATACAAAATATTGTAGAAAATATAAATATTCAATTTATTTGTATGAAACAAGAAATTGGCATGAATGTTATTAGGCAACAAACTTAACTTACTCTAATAAAACTAACTGAAAGACAATGTAAACAGTATATGACATTATACAAACTATTTATAATTCATTTATCTTTTAAAAATCTTTACAAATTAAAAGTTGGCACAGATGTATTTAGTTGTACAGAAACATTTATTTCAGTAATTGTTTAAAACAAGATATTAGCAATAGGTTTGAGATACATGTAGTAAAGAATGATTTATAATATAATAGCAAGAAACGTACTGCAGTGAAAGGAGCTGTAGAAGACCACCTGTCTATAAAGAGTAGACCACATGCATATAAGACCACTTTTCTTGTTTCCCTA
Organism: Echinarachnius parma; assembly: GCA_037951105.1. Classification (NCBI taxonomy): domain Eukaryota; kingdom Metazoa; phylum Echinodermata; class Echinoidea; order Clypeasteroida; family Echinarachniidae; genus Echinarachnius; species Echinarachnius parma. The sequence continues at coordinate 133,047 of JBAMJV010000916.1, read as the reverse complement.
CAACACAGTTCACATGCAAATAAACCTGCTCAAACAGATCCCTAGTTGTGTCTACATTAGATGACCTTTATAGAAAGGTTTGGCTGTAAATACAAACATCACTTTAAACTCCAGGTTAAATAATAGTTAACATGTTACATATTGTGCAAATAACATAGTGTATACATGCTTAGTTCAATATCAGATACATTATGTTGTATTTCAGTTAGTATGAAGGAGCAGACTTCTCCTATGACTTGGTTGTCATGACAATGTGCTTCCATGGCATTCGCTATGCTGACAATTGCTCCACTTTTAATATTTCAGAAACCAACAAAGATTTCATTTCATTTATTCAACCTTAAAATGATTAATAACCATAAGCAAATATCCAACAATTAAACCATGTAAATAATGTTAAGCTTTAGCTCAAATCGCATCCTAACCTTCAATGTAAACAATAAGCCTACCGATAAACATTCAAAACAATCTTTGCTTGCATGAAGAACCCTCATATTGTTGCATTCTTCCCTCTAGTGACTGAGAAAACCTTTGTTTAATGACATTATGGTGAATGATAACTGACATGTAATTATCAAAGATCCTTGATATTGGTTATGTCCATTTACAGTGAGTGTCAACTGCAATAGGTGATTGGTTTCTTTTGTTTGACAACATATGTTTTTAAGGGAAACATGTTTATGAAACTGCAAATCCACTACAAAGCCTGGGTAGTATACTGAAAGTCAATCCAAGGGGTAATTAACACATTTGGATCCTAGCAGAATCATAATTACACAGGCACAATTACTAATAAGAAGTTAATTGATGCACTTCTATACATTTACAATTCATCATTATGCAATCAATGTTAACAATGAGTTATAGATAAATCATTCATATACATAATTCCATACAATTTGCAGAATCTTGTCTACAGTACTGAGCAGGATAAGTAGAATGTACATGTATAAGTAACAATTCATGACATTTCTTTGATTCTAGTCCAGTAGAACCTCTTTATAACAAGAAGCATGGAGCCATGAACATTGCCTTGTTATATCAGGGGAGGGGGAAATAGATATAAAGCACTCTTACCAGTACAATTATTTTGTTTTGTAGAGGGTTTTGTTATATCAGAGCTCGTTATAACAATGTTCCACTGTATCATGAAACTGCTGATCCACTCTGCAAAAGCCTGTGTAGTCAATAAGGGTTGCATCTTCATCAGAGGCAGAATGACAAATATAACAAGTAGACAAATGCACTTCTAAACATTTAACATTCCTGATTATGCAATCTATATTTATAGTGAGTTATAAAGACACTTTTCATAATTCATATAAATTTATTTCAAACTCTTTGCAAGAATAATTTTTGACTATGTAGCCTACTGAGTAGGCTAATGAAGTATACATGCATTAATATTATGCAATCCATATTTACAGCGAGTTATACATAATGTAAATCCTTATATACACATATTCCATACATTTCACTTGGAGTGAATTATATTGGCTACGTACAGTACTGATCGAGCAGTATAATGTATAATGTACATGTATATATACTAGTACTGTGTTTATATTCAGCTGCAATACAATAGTACATGTTCTTCATCAGGTTACATTACACACATACAATACATTATGTTGCATCATTGATAGAATATATATTGACAATCTTGGAAGATACCTTTCATACATTTACACCCAGTAGCATTTGGCTTGAAATGTAATTTACTTTAAATGTTTATGGCACTTGTAATGCATCAACGTCGATATATTGATCTTATTATTGTTATGAGAAAAGGGGAAATCTTTGCACAATCCAATCAATACTACAGAGTGGAAGACATTTCCAAGATAATATGTTGAAAGACAAATGTACAATGTAGTTCATTCAATTCATGTACAGTAATATAAATTCCCTGATTAAAAAGCCATTGTTATACATCAATGTCAACCATATTGACCCTACAGTCATAAGAAAAAGGGAAATCTTTGCACAATCCAATCACTAGTACAGAGTGAAAGACATTTCCAATGAGGTCAAGATAACACAAAGAAAGACAAACATGTACTTCATATAATATCAATTCATTATTTCTTATGTACATGCATGAAAGTGAGTGAATCATGTTTGAAGATTCCCCCAAGGACCAATATAGTTTTCTGCAGTGAATTAACCACTAATGTCAGCTGTGACTGAACACTGGAGGCTGCCATGTTTACCAACTGTAACATATCAAACGTCATCTGACCTTGCACTGACAAATTTGGGTTACATATAAACACTGACATAGCAGCAGATTCAACAACAGCAGTTACATAACCTCTTTATTAGTGCACGTTCAGATGACGTTTCATGAGGTACTGTTAGAAAACATGGCAGCCTCCAGTCATCAGTCAAAACAGTTGATTGGGGGGGGGGGGGGGTGAGGGTGGGGGGAGGGTCTCAAAAACATTGTCTGATTAGTTCCAACTTTAGTGTTACCCAAGATAAAGTACACAACAAGAAATTACAAGTTTTTGTGCCCATTGAATTTACCTTATATATCGGATATATCGTTGCATCAGGGCTTAAAAATAATAAGAATACATAGAACCTGAATATGTGAAATCGCCTAGCAATGTACATTAGGTACCTCGTATAACAGAGCTCGTTATAAAGAGGTTCCACTGCACAATGTTCCTACATACTATTACAAAGGTACTGCATGTGGGTTTTAACAAGAGATTACCCCAATAAGTGGATGCAATTCTCTATACAGTGTACATGCAACAATGGTACAATGTTAACCCATTCTCTTTGAGATTCTGGAATTCCCATAGACTTTGTACACAGCCCACCCGGTTCCTGTAAGCAATGGGTTACACCATTCAGCAGAGGCTACTCAATAGATGTAACGACAGTATATCATCAATGTATGGTACAATTCTAACCCGTTCCCCATAGACTTTGTACACAGCCCATCCAGTTCCTGTAAGCAACGGGTTAAGTCATCAATGAATATTACACAGTTATGGAACAAGGGGAGGATGAGATGCATTAGCTCAAGGCTCATTCTATGTGAGGTGTTAGTGTGTTTATCCCATTCAGGGCTGGTCCCTTCATTATAATATAAGCAAACAGGTTCAGTCATCAATGAATATTACACAGTTATGGAACAAGGGGAGGATGTGATGCATTAGCTCAAGGCTCATTCAATGTGAGGTGTTAGTGTGTTTATCCCATTCAGGGTTGGTCCCTTCATTATAATATAAGCAAACAGGTTCAGTCATCAATGAATATTACACAGTTATGGAACAAGGGGAGGATGAGATGCATTAGCTCAAGGCTCATTCAATGTGAGGTGTTAGTGGGTTTATCCCATTCAGGGCTGGTCCCTTCATTATAATATAAGCAAACAGGTTCAGTCATCAATGAATATTACACAGTTATGGAACAAGGGGAGGATGAGATGCATTAGCTCAAGGCTCATTCAATGTGAGGTGTTAGTGTGTTTATCCCATTCAGGGCTGGTCCCTTCATTATAATATAAGCAAACAGGTTCAGTCATCAATGAATATTACACAGTTATGGAACAAGGGGAGGATGAGATGCATTAGCTCAAGGCTCATTCAATGTGAGGTGTTAGTGTGTTTATCCCATTCAGGGCTGGTCCCTTCATTATAATATAAGCAAACAGGTTCAGTCATCAATGAATATTACACAGTTATGGAACAAGGGGAGGATGAGATGCATTAGCTCAAGGCTCATTCAATGTGAGGTGTTAGTGTGTTTATCCCATTCAGGGCTGGTCCCTTCATTATAATATAAGCAAACAGGTTCAGTCATCAATGAATATTACACAGTTATGGAACAAGGGGAGGATGAGATGCATTAGCTCAAGGCTCATTCTATGTGAGGTGTTAGTGTGTTTATCCCATTCAGGGCTGGTCCCTTCATTATAATATAAGCAAACAGGTTCAGTCATCAATGAATATTACACAGTTATGGAACAAGGGGAGGATGTGATGCATTAGCTCAAGGCTCATTCAATGTGAGGTGTTAGTGTGTTTATCCCATTCAGGGTTGGTCCCTTCATTATAATATAAGCAAACAGGTTCAGTCATCAATGAATATTACACAGTTATGGAACAAGGGGAGGATGAGATGCATTAGCTCAAGGCTCATTCAATGTGAGGTGTTAGTGGGTTTATCCCATTCAGGGCTGGTCCCTTCATTATAATATAAGCAAACAGGTTCAGTCATCAATGAATATTACACAGTTATGGAACAAGGGGAGGATGAGATGCATTAGCTCAAGGCTCATTCAATGTGAGGTGTTAGTGTGTTTATCCCATTCAGGGCTGGTCCCTTCATTATAATATAAGCAAACAGGTTCAGTCATCAATGAATATTACACAGTTATGGAACAAGGGGAGGATGAGATGCATTAGCTCAAGGCTCATTCAATGTGAGGTGTTAGTGTGTTTATCCCATTCAGGGCTGGTCCCTTCATTATAATATAAGCAAACAGGTTCAGTCATCAATGAATATTACACAGTTATGGAACAAGGGGAGGATGAGATGCATTAGCTCAAGGCTCATTCAATGTGAGGTGTTAGTGTGTTTATCCCATTCAGGGCTGGTCCCTTCATTATAATATAAGCAAACAGGTTCAGTCATCAATGAATATTACACAGTTATGGAACAAGGGGAGGATGAGATGCATTAGCTCAAGGCTCATTCAATGTGAGGTGTTAGTGTGTTTAGCCCATTCAGGGCTGGTCCCTTCATTATAATATAAGCAAACAGGTTCAGTCATCAATGAATATTACACAGTTATGGAACAAGGGGAGGATGAGATGCATTAGCTCAAGCAGTGGCGTAGATGTAACAACAGTATATCATCAATGTAATGGTACAATTCTAACCCGTTCTTGTTGTGATTCTGGAATCCCCATAGACTTTGTACACAGCCTACCCAGTTCCTGTAAGCAATGAGTTAAGTCATCAATGAATAATATACAGTAATGGAACAAGGGGAGGATGAGATGCATTAGCTCAAGGCTCATTCAATGTGAGGTGTTAGTGTGTTAGACCCATTCAGGGCTGGTCCCTTCATTATAATATAAGCAAACAGGTTCAGTCATCAATGAATATTACACAGTTATGGAACAAGGGGAGGATGTGATGCATTAGCTCAAGGCTCATTCAATGTGAGGTGTTAGTGTGTTAGACCCATTCAGGGCTGGTCCCTATAATACACAGGCTGTGGCTGATGGAGATGCATCTTACCATCAAATAGTCTTGTACAGGTCAATGCCTTGGGTTGTATCTGTCATACTGAGTCAGCGTGCACAGCAGCTGACAGCTAGAATAATCCTGTTTATATTACAAGTTGAAAATTGTATATGCACTCAGTCCGATATGAGATTGACTATGACACTATACGATCCATTCATTCTGTTGTCACAGCCAGTGGTGGTTGGACTGGTTGGAGGGGCATGAATGGGGGGCCTGAATCAGCAACCAAATAGCACATACATTCTAATGTTTTTCTTTGTTTGGGGCCCGCAGATTTAGGCTTTGTGCCTCTAGGATTTGAAAAATATTGTTCTTTCTTGGGAAATGGGCCACAAGACTAAAAAGTGATTTGTTTCATCAACATATTATAAAAACTCTTTCATTGGGTGTATTAAAGGGATTGTGAGATTTAAATAACTAAGGACTGATGAAAACATATTTGTGTCAGCCTCTAACACTTTCATTTAAAGTGATCCAGGTAAAGTGTCAGATATTGCACAAAATGACATTTGAGACTTCCCTATATCAATATCATTGTAAAATACAATTGAAAGATTTGTGAAAGTTTGAAGAAAAACGAACACTGTTTACCTAGTGAAAAAAACGAATATTGAGTTCATATTTTATCACTGAATACTGATGGCTTGTCGTAGAATTGCAACAGTTATAATCAGCCTATGACGATATATCCGCACCCGTGTATGTTTACATATGCGGTATACAGAATTCCTAGAATTCGCGCACGTGTTGGATCAAAGTTCTCTAGGTCGGGAATGTTTCCCACGCTCAGACGTATTCAGCTGAAACAAGTGTACTTTTTTTGAAAAGCGTTGATCAACGCTTTTCAAATAATGATAATTATCTTCATACTAAAGGGACATTTGAAAAAATCTAACCATATTTTATTCTTCTCTTACCATAAGCTAAACAACACGGCAGAAGAGAAATGAGGAAGCTCCAATTATTTTTCGTGGAGTTAAGACACTTTACCTGGATCACTTTAATTATCGGAAATATCAAAATTGAGCTTTTTTAATGTTTTGAATTCTCTAGGATTTCAGCTTTAAAATGATGTATAACTTGATACATATAAATTTGTTGAAGACCAGAAAAATGAAATTTGATAACGTGGACCAGAGCCTCAAATATTTGTTAAACAACAGAGAAAATCGCTTCTAAAGTTTTGCATCATTCAGAAAAGCATTCTCACACATCGAGCGAAATCATTATTTATGGTATAACAAATTTGAATAAGGACCTGCAATTTTCGGAGAATGTAGATGAAATATGTAAGTATCAAATCCCATAAAGTTGAAATTTTCACCCAGAGACAATTTTGTAGGATTTTGCTGGTTCTATTTACTAAAGATCCACATCGACTCATGACCGAAAGTGTGGTGCTTGGGCTCATTTGTGCACAGATAACGAGCATTGGAATGGCATCATCAGTAGATAAAGACCGTACATGAAGAAAAGTCAATTACCCTCCGTCAGGCATATCACCATATGTAGATAAAGGCTGTACATGTGGAGGAGTCAATTTCCATCTCACATGCAAACACAAGTCCCGCATCATAACCAAGGTTACCTAGCTAGAACATACTCCTGGTTACTTGATGGCACTCTATGTAGGTAAAGGCTTACATGTGGAGGAGTCAAGAACCATCTCACATGCAAACACAATTCCCGCATCTAAACCGATGTCGCAAAGAATGTCCTCCTGGTTTCTCTGTCTCAGTACCTGCATCACTCTCTTGGTCTGGAAGTCCATCTTCACCACCATCATCAACTTGAGGTCCATGCTGTACATGCTGTTCTTCTCCATCACCATCATTGCAATCAGCCCAATCATCATCTTCATCACCATCATCACTGGGATTCCTGTAAGAGTGTCAAAACATAATCAGGGAAAACCACTATCAGGGTGTTTGTATCTCAGTTAGTACAGCACAGGTCCAGCAAGGTGATTCTATGACGAATCCCTGCAAAACAAGACATAAGAGCAGTCAAATTAGCCAAACATTACATCTATCATTTACTATTACAATTGCATTACAACTACCTTCACAGTGATATTGGGACACTTCAGAACAGTTCTTGTACAATAGGGAGGATCTGAATGCAATCCATCTTGCATCAGTTTGCAATGTAATCACTCATGGAGACACAATTTACATTTGGCCATCATCCATTCCCCGTAAAGTAATATCTGACCATCTGATCATTTTCATTCTGTCTGTATTTGTCTTGACTGTGTGAGTTGGTATTATATGTGACCTTACACCACAAAACGACCAATAAGACGGGAAAACTTATCATGCTGCTTTTCATAAAACATTAAAAAAGAAGTCATTACCTTTAAAATGGTATATCATTCGTCATATTTGGACTAAGCAAACCCTCCCAAAATAAACACCAAAGATTATGAATATGGCTGAATCATTTTTAAAATAAGGGAGAAATAGGCCATTTAAAAGATCAGTTTCCATTAAAGCGCTGTACTAAGCTCACATTTATTAGATGAACAAATAATATTTTAACATGATTTCCGAGGCTCAAAATGTTACAGAAGCTAGATTAAAAGAGAAACTACCACAGCGATTTGTGCTGTAAGATCATTATGTAACTTACATCTTGATTTGAAAGCTTGGCTCGTTTTGACTTGCATTAATGTACATATATCATTGCAATAGCATGGGCTCCAGTATTGGGGGCGGGGTAGTGTACTTTCCTTATTGGGAGGCATGCTCTGTGTATTGTTATTGGTCACATGCCTCCAAGCACCCCTGCAGTAACACATGAAAAATGAAAACACTCAATTTTAGGCAAGAGCGTATCAACAGTTTCTAGCCAGTTTACCTGATTTCAACTTCACTTAGACTGGATCCAGCCTCTCCAGGCATCTATGCCCCACTGGAGCAAGGTTGCTGAGAATGGCCTCCTGGTCTCTATGTCTCAGTTGCTGCATTACTTCCTGGGCCTAGTAGTCTAGGCATCTGTGCCCCACTGGACCAAGGTTGCTGAGAATGCCCTCCTGGTCTCTCTGTCTCAGTTGCTGTATTACTTCCTGGGTCTGGAAGTCCATGGTGTGCATACTGCTGCTCTCTGTCATCTTCATCTTCATCATCCTCAGAGTGAATCCTGTAAACAAATGTTGAAATATCTCAATATTGATTCATAAAAAGGGAGATCCACATGCTAAGGGATACTAGCTGATGCAGGCACCAGTCTGGCATTCTGCATACATGAGTTATAATCCAGCCAAATTTAATTTACGTTGGTCAGCTTAACCCCTTGACTACTGGAACTGAGTGAGTTGTGTACAAAGTCTTTTGGGATTTTAGAATCTCGTAGTGAACGGGTTAAAAGTTCCCTGAAATTCAAACACAAGTTGCCTTCAACTAGTCCAAATACAAAAGTAACTACAACCTACACAACCAAGAATCAAATAATATTTGTATGGTAGTTATAGGATAATAATGTGTAAAAAAAAGAGGTTTAATTCCTGTATTTATTGCTAACAAATCATATTGCCACATTTACATTAAAACATCATACTAAATACAGATGAATCATACTACTTGGCAGCTCTGATTAACAATAGCACAGTATTACACTCACATAATTATGTCCATTTCTCTCCACTTTTCCTTCAGTTGTTCTGTTGGTACTGTTGAACTTGAGCTTGGTGTAGTTGACCTGAAGTAAGACAAAAATAGATTGAAACAAATTTTAATTAAAGGACAGAATGCATGCAGCAATGCTAGATATACAGAACTTTAAACACTGGTGGAATTAAGACTTAAAAAGGAGCTCTGGAAGAGTTTTTCCAAGGTTTCCAAGTTTTATGAACTTTATGTTGATCGATATAACATATTATTTTTAATTGCACCTCATCATAGCATTTTACCTGATAACCCTGAAATCTCATCAGCTTGAAGATAAGGCATCTAGTCGATTGCAAACATCAACTGATTCTGAAATATCTAGGTAATAAAACCAGGATATATGAAATGACATAATTGCAGACAGATGGGCTACCCCAAAATTTATTTTGTATCCAGAGGCATAAAATCAGGCTTGATGAAGGTTAATTGAGATACCTTGTGGCGTGACGTAGGGTCCCTGGAAGGGTGTTGGCACGATGGAGTGCTGGCTGTGCATGGGGATGGCCTGTATACTCTGCTGGCCCCCCACCCCCACGTGCTGCCCCTGCGTGCTGGAGAGGAAGACCGTCTTGGGGTGCGGGTGAGGCGAGGTGTGGACCGGGGTGACGTTGGTGAGGTTGTTGGAGGGGTGCGGGTGTTGCTGGTACGCCTGGATGACCTGTGGGTGCAGATGTTGCATCATACTTTGTTGCTGCTGCAGCTGGTGCTGATGTTGTTGCTGGGTGTAGATGCTGCCACTGTAAGTGTGGGGGCTAACCCCACCCTGATGCGAGGTGGCGGCCATTGCAGCCATCATCTGGTGGTTCTGTGGCTGGCCCAAACCCTGCATACCTTGTAGGTAGAATTGTTGTTGCTGCTGTTGCTGCTGGGTGTGGTTGCTGCCACTGTGGGTATGGCGGCTAACCCCACCCTGATGCGAGGTGGCGGCCATTGCAGCCATCATCTGGTGGTTCTGTGGCTGGCCCAAACCCTGCATACCTTGTGGGTAGAATTGTTGTTGCTGCTGTTGCTGCAGGTAGAATTAAAATCAACAGTCAGTTGTTACATTATTACTTTAGGCAGAAGCTTATTGCTAGGCATGAACAGGATGAATCAATGTATTTGAAACTGCAAACTGAAAGACAAACCAGAACGTCAATGACGTAGCGCTCATCCGGCATCTCGCAACATCAAATATCGCAAATTTCATGTGGTACACTTTTCAACTGGTCAAAAAATAAAAATGTGATGCCCTGGAAGGGACATAAAAATTAATTTAAAAAAAAATAGGGTGAAAAAAATATAAATTTGACGCCCCTGAAGGGACATGGGAAAAAAATAAATAAATAAATAAATAAATAAAATAAAAAAATAAAAAAAATAATAAAATAAAACAAAAATTAAATTCAAAAAAATAAAAATATAAAAAAAATAAATAAATAATAAAAATAAATAAATAAATAAATAAATAAATAAATAAATAAATAAATAAATAAATAAATAAAAAATTACCATAATTAATTAATGGAGAAAAATTTCTAAATTCTGTGTAGAAGTTTAGTGTACCAAAGTTAGCTCTACCAGATAAAGCAAACCAAATCAAAATCGGTCGAGAAATGAAGGAGAAGAAACATTTTTTGTGATTTTTGGGATAAATTTGCATAAATTACCATAATTAATTAATGGAGAAAAATTTCAAAATTCTGTGTAGAAGTTTAGTGTACCAAAGTTAGCTCTACCAGATAAAGCAAACCAAATCAAAATCGGTCAAGAAATGAAGGAGAAGCATTTTTTGTGATTTCGAATAAATTTGCATAAATTAGCATATATAATGAATTTCACGATTCTGTGTAGAAGTTTTAAATCCCCCTCCTAGCCCTATCTTATGAAACAATCAGAATCAAAATCGGTTGAAAAATAACGAAGAAGAAGCATTTTGAAAACTGTGGACGGACGACGGACGCCACGCCATGGCATAAGCTCATCGGGCCCTTCGGGCCGGATGAGCTAAAAATGAGTATATGAAATATCATTTATAAAATAGGAAATTTTAATCATTTAAATCATTTTGGAACTATGATATCTACACATTTCAGCAAGTCAACTGTAGTGAGCAAATTATTTTAATGATTATTGACAACTTATATTACATTTAATCTGAATGATATTTTAATGAATTACAAAACTCCCATAATTACGACCCAATACTTAATTGTTCACTTTGAAGCAATTTCCTTTGTTCTTATCATTAAATAACAACTGCCATATTCTAGCACTTTTAAAAAAAAATGAAATGGCAAAACTAGTGTACCTGTTGATTGGCCTGATGCATGACCTGGCTAACCGGGCTGGGCGACGGCCTGGCGCTGTGGGCGGCCCATTGCTGCTGCTGCATCACACCGCCCTGGGGGGCCTGCCCCTGGGGTGTGTGTGCTAGGGGTGGGGTGGTGTGCTGGTGGGCGTGGGGGTGCTGTAGATGGGACTGCTGATGCTGGCTAACCGGGCTGGGCGACGGCCTGGCACTGTGGGCAACCTGCTGCTGTATCACACTGCCTTGTGGGGCCTGCCCCTGGGGTGTGTGTGTGAGGGGTGGGGTGGTGTGCTGGTGAGGATAGGGGTGCTGTGATTGGGACTGCTGATGCTGCTGGTGCCCCTGGTGTTGGTGAGGTTGATGCTGGATGTGTACTGTGGGGTTCTGGTGTGGCTGGGGCTGGGGCTGGTGCACCTGCAGATAATTAGGGGTGGGCATGGGTGCCCCCTGCGATGAGATGGGCAGGTTTCCAGAGTGCTGGAACGTGCTCATACCAGCTGCTGTTTTTCAAAGAGAAAGAAAATGTTTTAAAGAAAAGCTGTTAAGGTAACTGGTACTAAATTGATTAATCAAACTAGCAACATTTGTCAGAGAGAAAACAAAAACATACACTAACACTTCAGCATTAAATGAAAAATGTAACTTATGTAAAACAAATCTGTTTGTCAGTGGCATAATGGCATTATAACACAAAAGATCAGATCAGTTAAAATCTTATTTACATGTGAAATTACTACAAACTTGCATGAGCAATTATGAATTACAGTTAACACATATTGGCCGGAATTCTCATCAGTGGCTCAACATGAGCCTGGCCTAAAAAGATAAAGACTACCGGGAACCAGTTAACCAACTTGCACTATCAGATCTATTGTCTCGTTACTATGGTCCCCGGAGGTATCATAATCCTGTTAATCTCTTGAGATGTGATTAAGGAATCAGGGCAATGGGCCCTTTGAAATTCAGTCATAGTATAGTCTGTCATCAGCCAAATTGAGTCGCCGATCATCCTGTACATTGTATTGTTATACTATGACTGAACATCAAAGGGCCCATTGTCCTGATCCTTATAATCAGAACTGAAGGGACTGACTGAATAATGAAAGGAAATCACTATAATATATCCCGGGATCATAGAAACTACACAATATTAAAATCTGCTGGTGCAAAGTGTTACCAATAGTCTTTGTCTTTTTAGGCCAAGCTCAAGTTGAGCCACTGATGAGAATTCGGGCCATTGGCTATTTGGCTTTTATAATTGGACTTTGCCTATACAGTTTTCCTTACGTTCATAAGAAAGAAGTATAAAGTTACATATCAAATAAATTTTCAGACAAAGAATTTGACTACTTACGAATCATCTGCGCTTGCGGGAAGACCATGAGAGGTGCATCCTGGGATAGCCGGTGTTGTCCATGGCCGCCCTGTTGTGCTGCAACCATGTTCTGTTGGCCAGCTAGCCTCTGTGTAACAGCCTGTCAGTAAATGAAACATGTTGAAAAGATAACAAAGAAACTCTTAGATATTATGGAATATTTCTCTTGTTCTCAACTTATCTCTGACCCTACAAGGGTCACTGATAAATCTTCCACTACTGTTGATTTGTTTTTTTAGAAACGTACCTTTAAAAATATGTTCTTCTGGTGTTATAGAAATATAATTGTCTGATCATTATTTGATTTATGGTGTCTTTGGTAAAACTCAAAATGGAAATGAAAATGTTCATAACTATAAAATTGTACGAAATTATAAACGATTTAATTTGCAAGACTTTCAAAATGACCTCGCCGACACGTCATGGGAATCTGTTTATGAATGTAACGACCCACAAGAAGCATATATTCAATTTATATTGATTTTGAATAGAATCATTGACAAACATGCACCCCTGCGTAGAATTAGAGTGAAACGTCGGGACTCACCTTGGATGACCCCTGATATTTTGCAATTAATTAAAGAAAGAGATAAAATAAAAAAGAAAACTAAAAACACTAAACAATCAAACGACTGGAAGAAATATCAAGATGCAAGAAACAATGTTACAGACTGTGTCCGTCAGGCAAAGAAGCAATTTATTATGAATAAAATTGAAACAGCAAATAAATGTACTAAAGAAATTTGGAAATCCTTGAAATTCATCTTACCAGAAAAAAAGGTAAGAAACAAAATACATCAATCTCCTTGACAAATCTTGACAAATTGTCAATCGGGTTTCAGACCCAAACACTCGACACAAACAACTTTACTTCATGTATATAAACTGAAAAGTGGCTGGACGAAATTGATAAAGGAAACTTAACGGGAGCGGTGATGATTTACGGAAAGCATTTGACACCGTAGACCATACCATTTTAATGGATAAATTGAAATTATATGGCTTTGATGCAATCACTCTGAAATGGTTCGATAATTATTTGTATTGTAGACAACAATTTACTGTTGTGAACGGAGTTGAGTCTGAAAAACGAACTGTAACTTGTGGTGTCCCCCAGGGGACAATACTTGGTCCATTGTTGTTTTCTCTGTATGTAAATGATATGCCTAAATGTTTATCGGACTGTGATATATCCTTGTATGCAGATGATACATGCTTATTTTATTCTAATAACAACCCTAATATTATTGTGGACAAATTGAATAATGATTTAGTTAGAATTTCAGCTTGGTTAAGAAGCAATAAATTAACTGTCAATATAAGTAAGTGTGAATTCATAGTGCTTGGATCAGCCCAACGTTTGAAAGGTTGCAATGTATTTTTGGAAAACCATCCCATATGTATTAATGATATGATTATACGACAAGTTCAATCATGTAAATATCTTGGTGTCATAGTTGATGAGAAATTAGACTGGAATAATCATGTTACTTATGTTCATAAGAAAATGCTTAAAGGGATCTAGTAACTTTGTTGAGATGTGCAAAAACTGATGAATGGTTGATGCAATGTATACTGTTGTTATCTCATATGTCCTCAGGGTATTGTGTGAAAATTTCAGGTCAAATGGACAATGTATGGCCAAGTAATGAGCGAAAATGCAAAGTGATATTGGGTGATATTCACCAACTCACTGCATTCACTTTGTACAGGGATGAAAATCTCGCCCGGAGATTTTCTTATCTAAATACTTCAATCATACATATCTTTGTAATGAAAGGGAAATTTGAAAAACCGAAAGCTGTCCCATGATTTTATTGTTAATACGAATACAACAAGGTATAAAGGAACCGCTAGAATTACAATTTTATTTTGAGGATTTGGACAATGTTACTAAGTCCCTTTAAGGTGCTTTATCTTTTGAAGAGAATTCGGAATTTTATTGATAATCGAACAGCTTTAATGTTTTATAAATCAATTGTACAGCCAAATTTTGATTATCGTAACGTTGTTTGGGGCAATGCAAATCAAACTAATCGCCAGAAATTACAAACATTACAAAATCGCTTTTTGAGAGTAGTAATTCAAGTTGATTATATGTACTCAACTGTAGTCCTGTTTGAACAAATACATTTAGATAACTTGGAACTCCGAAGGATAAAACAGTTAAGCACATACTGTTTATCAAGCTATACATAAAAACTGTCCTTCGTATATTAGTATTATGTTTAGGAGACATGATAAAGTATATCAAACAAGAACTGGTGAACAATTAATGATTAATAGACCTAGAACAAATTATGGAAAAAGGAAAATTTCTTTTAGAGGAAGTAAATTGTGGAATAGTCTTTCTGATGACATAAAGTATAGTCCATCGATTGAAACATTTTTTAAAAGAGTGAATTCACTACAAAACGCTACTTTGATAAATATGATGAATTTTTAGGACAATGTACTGTTAAAGGGTAGGGCCCCTTTATAGTAATCTTTTTTTTGTGGGTGGGGGATGTTGTTGTTCTTTTTTATCTTCTTATGTTTTGTACAATTTATCATTAACTTAGTTCTGTTAATTTGTATTAATTTATTTATTGTCATGTTTTATTTTGTTTAAAAAAATGTCATGTATTTTAATTGGACCCCTATGAAAAACAGCTGCGCTGACTAGGGTGTTCCGCCCATTTGTGGAAATAAATAAATAAAATAAAAAAATGACCAACACAAGTTATACCTATTAGCCATTAAATTACGGATAAGAAATGATTTAAGTCAGCATGCTCATTCAAAATATACAAGTTAAAAGGCAATCTGTATATTAAATGAGAGTTCTACTTTTTAGTCAGGATTTTGCATTGATATGGCTGTCAAACCTGGATAGGCAGCCACAACCAGTAGACATATATAACCTAGATTGACTAATTGGTTTACAAGTCCAATAAAAGCAGCCTCACACAAGTTTTGTTGATGTTTTTTGCAAAGTTGTCATTATACAAAAAGAATGACCAACTCACCTTCTGTTGGTAGATGTAGGGCATCTGTTGCTGCTGGCTGATGACCTGCGAGTGACTGATGGGCTGGGCCTGGGACGAGGCGGGGCATCCAGTGGCCTGCTGGTGGGCCTGGTAGGACATCATGGCAGCTGCTGGCATGGGGGCCACCAGGGGCTGACCAGCAGCCATGGACACTGGAATGCCTTGGTGGCCACACAGCTGGGGTAGGTTTGTGGCACCTGGCAAGAGAAATTATATCAACTTTAATACATTGCGGACCAGTGTTGTATATAAAGTGAGGGGGCAGCCTTCTTAAAAATGCAAGGGTTCTTATGGCTGGTCTGTGCATCTCACCAATAGGAACCTTCTCCCCACCTCCCCCTGGCAGCTATATATCCATATCCATTATTAGTGGTAAATCCCTCCATGAATATCAGAGATCCCCTATAAAGTAGATTGGCTTGTAAAGCATAACTGAGACATACAAAGAGTTTCAGTGCTAAATCCATCCAATTAACATCATTGTTTGAAAACTTTTAGGTAATATTCATAATAATAATAGTAACCTTATTTATGTAGCGCTTTTTGCAAATTTGATACAAAGCGCTTAACATTGCCCCATTGTATTTTATACAAAACAAATGCCTTTCAAGTGATAAATTAATGATCATCAAGGTATAATTTTATAGTTATGATTACAAGTATTAGCAATTTAGTAATTATTTTGAGGTAGGTGATGTGGTTTGTGATGTTGTGGCATTGTAGATGCATTGTAGATGCCAACATTGCTGTGGATGGTGATGTTGTGGCATTGTAGATGCACTAGGTGGGGTCATCAGTTGCTGTGGTTGGTGGTTGGTGATGTTGTGGCATTGTATATGTACTAGATGGGGCCAGTTGCTGTGAATGGTAAAGCTGTTGGGGTACTGGAGGAAACTGGCCTAAGGGGTGCGGGGGGAATCCATAAATGTATGTGGAGTGTTGGACAGTTTGTTGTGCTGGCAAGGTATGCAAATAACCTTGAGGAAAGTATAATGGTTGAGGCAGGTATGGCAGTTGAGGCAGGTATGGCAGTTGAGGCAGGTATGGTGAGTGGGGATTGTGTGTTGGGTGGGGAAGGTATGGGGAGTCGGGAAGGTACAAAGTTTGACCTAATAGACCGCTTCTGTAATGTATGCAAATAATATGCGCATGACGTCAGACTCCCCGTCGTCAAGCTTAACAATAGTAACTAGGTCCGGCAAGCTAAGTTTGCCGGAGCTTGCCGGACCTAGTTACTATTGTTAAGCTTGATGACGGGGAGTCTGACGTCATGCGCATATTATTTGCATACATTACAGAAGCGGTCTATTGGGTTGCCCGTTGAGGAATATAAGACGACTGAGGAAGCTTGCTTGGGGGATGAGTGTTTCTGATCTTGGTGTAGGGTGGACGGATTACTGTGTTCTGCATACCGGATTGAGGAGATTGAGATGATCCGGATGGAAGACGAGTAATCTGTGCAGCATTGGGCCACTGCTGAACAGGAAGGTGGCTTGACATGTGCATGCTTCTGGTCTGGGGATAGAAATGATGGGTCGCTGTGTTCTGCATGTGTGGTTGTGGAGATGATCTGGATGGAAGATGAGGAATCTGTGCAGCACTGGGCGGCAGCTGAACTGGATGATGGGCTGATCCACTGGGAGCTGGATCAGAAGCTGGAAGACTGTGCTTCCGTTTACGTGAATGAGGAACCGGCTCTGCTGTGTTTGATGATTGTGCTAAGTGGATGGAAGGCCCTGGGAGTGGAGTCCCATGATAACGTAGCAGGCGTAATGGTTGTGCGTGCTGTTGACCAGAAGTCTCAATTGGACGAGATGAGGTTCCCCTGTATTAATGATGAAAAATACATTTATTAATTTGAGAGATTGTTGAGCATTTTTAGTATGAGGGTAGGGTAGATGGTAGATGTGATCTGCAATTGTAGTTGAGATGGTCTGGCTGGAATATGAGGAATGTGTGCAGCATTGGGTGGCAGCTGAACTAGGTGATGGACTGTATTTCCATTCATGCAAGTGAGTAGCCAGTTCTGCTGGCTCAAGATGACGTTCCCCTGTCATAATGATAAAAATACATTTACTTATTTGAGTAATTGGTGAGTGATTTTAGTCTGAGGGTATGGTAGATGTGATCTGCAGTTGTAGTTGGGATGGTCTGGCTGGAAGGACATCAATCTGTGCAGCACAGGGCAGCAGCTGAACTGGATCATACACCTGATGACTAGGAGATTGATGATAAGCTTCATGGCTGACTTTTCGCTTACGAGTGAGTGAGTAGCTGTTTCAGGTGTGTTTGATGATTGGGTTGATGGAGTTGCATCATAACATGGCAGTGACGATGGATGCCGGTGCTGATGACCAGAAGTCTTGATGGGTTTAGATGTACCGCTGTATTAATGATAATAATACATTTATTTATTTGAGAGATTGGTGGGGTTATTCTTGATGATAAGGCTGAGTGCTTGTATGGTCATGGTGGAGTTGTGTGATAACATGGCTGAGATGATGGTTGCCAGTCCTGTTGATAAGAAGTCTCAATGGGTCGAGATAAGGTACCCATGTAGGACAGAGGGTTGTTGTGCAGTTGGTTCCCATGTACAGATAGATGGTGTGGGGTGATGGTTCCATGACGTATTCTTGTAGGGCAAAGTGTTGGTGTACAGTTGGTTGCCATGTACAGATGGGGTAGGCTGATGATACCATGGCGTACCCCTGCAAGACAAGGCATACAATACAATTATATTTTGTTATACCCTGTTCACTACAAGATTTAGTCATCTCAATAGATGGTGGTTGCCAGTCCTCCTGACCAGAAGGCTCAATGTATTGAGATGAAGTACCCCTGTAGGACAAAGGGTCATTGTACACTTGGTTGCAATATACAGATGGGGTGGGCTGATGATCCCACGAGGTACCTCTGCAAGACAAGGCATACAATACATTGGTGCTAATTATATTACACGAGGGTTCATAGCACTTTACACATAGAAATCATTTTGGTTTTTAATACAGGCATTATAATGGCAGAACGATTATACACATATTACACTGCCATCACATCTATCAACATGCAGGATTGATAGACTGTATCTATCAACGCAGTAACATGTACTATTACAATTATACTCTGTGCATTGTTTATATAATAGGGGTGCGGAACATGCCCCCATGCACCCCTGCATTAGCATATGTAAACTGAATATGAGCCATCTTTTTTATTTAGAAGTGTATAAATAATTTCTTCAGCTAGTATACCTTTGCTGAACTGTATTTGGAGGGGCTCCAAATTCCCAAGGTATCTGTGCGCCACTGGACCAAGTTAGCTGAGAATGCCCTCCTGGGCTCTGTGTCTCAGTTGTTGCATTCATTTCTTGGCGTAGAAATCTTCTACCGTCGTAAATACTGTAAAAGAAATGATACAATAACTATTCATTAATAAGAATCACAGGTACAGGGCATTACTGGCTGATGTAGTACATGCAGCATCAGTCTGGCAATCTGGATGATGTAGAATACAATCTCATCAAAGGTTTATAGTCAGATTTGTTTATTGTTTCATATTCAATTCTAGGCATTTTATTGTACCAACAAAAAATAGCATACATGTAGCTCCACAAAATGTCCATTCAGTCTACAAAAGGGATACAGTTTACACACATGTACAGTGTGTCAATTACTGAATTATCACTAATGTAGCAGTCACGCGGCAAATTCTGTAAAAGAAATGATACAGTGATTATTCATTAATGAGAATCACAGGGCTAGTGTATTACTGGCTGATGTAGTACATGCAGCATCAGTGTGGCAATCCAGATGCTGTAGAATACAATCTCATCAAATGTTTATAGTTTCATATTCAATTCTAGGCATTTTATTGTACCAACGGAAAATAACATGGCATGATGGCTTCACAAAATGTCCATTCAATCTACAGAAGGTAACCAGTTTACACAGATATACAGTGTATTGATGACTGAGTTATCACTAATATTTAAATTACAAATCAGTCATCCCTAGACATAGTTTCACTGCAGCACTGGATGTATCCATGTCCAATTGTAGAGACTGGTAGCAATCAAGCCTGTATTTTCTTACAGTGGAACATTGAATAAAGAGCTCTGATATAACAAACACTCTTATAACAATATAATGTTGCTGGTCCCAGTTATCTTTTTTCATGGTCCTAAGGACCTCGCTATCAAGAGATTTCACTGTACTGCTAAATAATGTAGAATAGTTTGTCTGTGATAGATTTAATTGGTTAACTTAACATGTTCCTGAATATGAAGAATAACAAAATGGCATCAAAAAGTATGTTCCTTATGAATATGAGGCAGTAAACTGGATGTATTTTGCTTCCTCTGTTATGTTTTAGAAGAAAATATCTTCTATCTATTTCTTGTGTATTACTAATTACAAAGTATGTCAGATATTTATTAGCTAATTGTTGGTTCAAGAACATTGTTTGTCTAATATTATAAAAGATGATTTCAATTTTCATATAAAGTATGCTGCAACAACATTGAGACTTTATCACAATTTACCAGCTATCTGTAGATTCCATGTTTCCCCACCTTACCTGACACACTCAGGGTCCAGCTGGAGAGCCAACAGGAATGAGTCTACATCTGAGTAGGTCTTTCCATTGTATTTGAAATCCCCCTCGGAGATGTGTGGCAGGCATTCCTGTCATAACAAAACATGAAATATGGCAATGTCAAATTTATTTCATCCAGGCAGGACAAAATATCTAAAATCAAAATAAGTGAACTGATGTATAGTCATCAGAGCAATTTCACAACTCATCAGAGTTGCGTTTATAGCTCAACTGACGCTTGGTGGGAAAACACTGCTGACCAGCGGTTGTTGGCACTGTATTGTGATTCAATGTCTCTATTATTCAACATTCTTCATTTGAAATGAAGACAACTCTGAGAAGTTGTGACCTGTTCAGCTTCAAAACATAACAGGTCCACATTATGAAACACTGTCTACAGTGGCCTCTTTTCTTTTCCCCTTACATGGTCATTGTACACAGGTTTACCTGTCTTAGCAAACACCTGTCTACATCAGTCAACCTGCCTACAGTGACCACCTAAAGTGATCCCTTGCAGCTAAAAACAATGTTACAGAACGTGTCAATAAAGGTCACCTGTATACAGTGGTCAATTTTCTTTTTTCTTTTAGGTGGTCACTATTAAAAGGTTTATGCATTTTAGCAGCCAAGCCAACCTGCCTAAAGTGATCCCCTGCAGCTAGAATTAGTAAACACCTGTATAGAACCTGTCTATACAGGTCACCTGTATACAGTGGTCATTTTTCTTGTTTCTTTTAGGTGGTCACTATACACAGGTTTACATCAGTCAACCATAGATAGTGATTACCAAAATGGATCCTGTGTAGATAAAAGCATTTTTACAGAACCTGTCTATAAAGATCACCTGTATACAGTTTTTTCCCCTCCCCCCCCCCTATTTGTATGCTAATTGTATGCTATTTTTATGGAGCAGAAAAAAAATTCTTGTTCAAATTAGTATATTTGTAATAAATTTGTATATATATTGTGTATGATGTTAATTTGACTATGGCTCCCTGCTTGTCGAATTTCAATGCTCAATTGCTGATTAGAAATGTCATCAACTCGAGGCAATGTGTGAGCTAGGATCACCCATAATATTATACAGCTCTATAAAAACAGCATTAAAACATCAGTCTCACACAGGGGTGCCGAAGTGTTACAAGCAAAGGGACTGAGAACCTAGTTATTAATTATAAGATATGAGCCTGATTTCAGACTTCAAAACTGATAACCCTGCTTATTTCTATGCAGCAGTAAAATGGGGATATCCTGACTATTTTACATGCTGTCCTCCATCAGGACCATAATGCAACTATGTTTCCAAATGCAATCATATGTTTTTCTGTTTCTGAAGAATAAAAAAAAAAAAAATAATAATAATCTTCATATTTCGGGCATTACATACGCTCATATGACAATGTCATTGAGTCCCAATTCCCAATTGCTCTAACTTTTGCTACACTTAGTACATGTTTTGTAGGTTGTCAAATGCAATTTTAAGTACTGCTTTGATCAAATGCCTCGACTCTATAGATTTTGTCTCTTTAGTGTGTACCTTACCTACAACATGATTTCATAGCAACATGTACCATAGCACATGCCATATACATGCACACATATACAAAATACGTTTTAATTCATGACATATTAGGTAGCTTCAAATATCGATCGCGGACATCTGACAATTTAACACTGTCTCAGATTTCAATATGTACAATGCATGTACAATTTTTTTAAAACAATAATTTATACTCTGTTCTGCTGTTTGTATGTATTGCTACTGTGTGAATTACATTTGCATAATAAAAATGACAAGCATTCGATTATGAGATCACCAAAACAAAAAACAAATACGTTTGACAAAAAAAGACTGGCATACCATATGGTCTGCTTTCATCTGTTCTATTGTCTCTATGAAGACCCTGTGGATGCTGCACACCAGTCTCAAGATCAGGTTACTCAGGTCAGGCATCAGACAGATAGCTGTAGCAAGGACTCTTGATGCTTGGTGGCTCAGAGAGATGTGGCTCAATGTCAATGACTGGATCTGTGGGTTTAAAACATGTTCAATAACGAAGGTTTGTTTGAACAGCAAGGCCAAAATTCTCAATGGTGGGTTAAATTGAAAATTAAATAAAACTGCATTAATTTGAGTCATTTCAGGCCATGGACCAAATTGGAAGTACCAATGGTAAATGTAATAAAAACAGTAATGAAAATAACCTTGGGTTAAATGAAAGCCTGATTAAAGTCTGAACATACACAAATTAGTGCCGAGTCGAAACTTAGTCATGTACCTTCAATATCTGACTGCCATGAGTACATGTCCGAATGACTTTGTGAGATATTTATATCTTATTTACTGATTTATTGATTATCTAATTTCATCCTTCAAAATATTTTTTTCATTTGCATGAATTTCATCTGCACTTAGACACAGCTGCACAGTAGACAAATTGAACTTAATCAGTGATACACATCCAATACCATCTATGCATAGGCCTACATGTACTCACTTGGCACAAACTTCTAATAATATGTCTAACATACTCTGATTTTACTTTCATATAATATGCTTCATTTCAGACAATTAAATAGATAGGCTACTTTTCAACTCATCTATATGTTAGAACATCATTTGACTACAGGGTCTATTCCATATGCAGGTTTCATACACATATTGATAACTTGTGACAGAGATATGGACATACACATTAGCAGTGGCATTGCTAAGAGTGAGCAAAGGGGGTATTGCCCCCATGTGAGAATTGTTACTGGCCTTTTTGGACATTCTCAGTTCTGGTTCCATAAGACGCCCAATACCGGAAATTTTCATCAAGGATATGTACACACAAAGAAGGGAGTCTGCATTTGTATACATTACCTTGATGGGTGCTTTTGCAGCTGACGTAGCTCTGACATCAACTTCATCTGACCCTGGGTTTGTCAGCCTTGTTGTTTGGTCATTGGGGCTCTGTCTGTGAATCTGGCATACACATCAAATAACACAGTAAAAAAAGTAACACATACAAATACATAACACATCATTATTTCAATTGCATTAATATTCTTGAACATGTAATGGTAATAGATGGGTTAAAAAGTAGCTTATGATAGAACATGTCAAATGTTTGTTTTCTTGGAAAAATGGTGTTCCTGAAAAGGATCCACTCATCACTGAACCTTTTGATCATCATCATTTGACCATCATCAGAAGAAGTACTGAGAGGAATATTTGGGGATTCACCTGGAAAAATATTAGAAGTCTGAATAAACAACATTATCAGGCGTCTGCCTTTCCAAGATAATGTCTTATTTCATATACACGTACTTTGCACAAAACAGAAGCACAAGATGGTTTATATCTTGCATGAATATACATTAAGAAGATAAATAGACCTCTACCAGCTGTGTATAGAATTGCTGCAATCATTCATGCATGACTTCCTATATGAAATAACGAGAACAAAGAAAATAGCATTGTTTACTTGTCCTACATGTCTATCTCCAACATGTTTATAGCATGAAATATTTAGACTTATGATAACCAAATCTAATGAAATCAGCTAGTATTCATGGTGCATGGTTTACCAATTATCAGATGATGATCTGTCACTGGATACTTGATAAATAATGTTAAATATAGACTGGGATGGGATGGATGGTCAGATAGATGAAAACCTGAAAACATAATGCATTCAGCTATTTCCTGATTACCATCCTTGCTGTTACCTCCAATGCCAGCTGTTGGAAGAATGAGTCAGGTGGACATGCATACTGCAAGGTTACGTCCTTCATGTTCGATGAGCACAGCCATCTTGCCAGGTTTATTGCTGCTGAGCTGCTAAAATCTTCCAAGCAGAGTCTGACAGACTGAAGCTGGAAATGAATCGATCAAGAGAAAAGTTGAATATCAAATTACTGACTAATAGTGATACATGATCCAGTTAAACATGGGTCGCATTCATCAAGTAAAGTAATTTTGCTACACCCCACTACATGCCTCCAGGGCCCCGTTGCAGAAGTTACAATTGATTGTAAGTCAGAAAATTTGCGCGGTTCAACCAATCAGATTTGCGTATTTAGAACACATGATCGGACTTACATCTAATTGTATCTTACAATCGACTGTATCTCTTTCTGCAACGGGGCCCAGGTAATATAATTTTACTCAGGATCTCATTTTGAAATAAAAATGACTGATACTGTTGTATGACTCGAGGCCGGTCTTGGTCCCGAGTCCGGACTCGAGGCCGGCATTGCCGGCCTCGGCCTCGGACTCGGAGACCCCGGACTCGGCCTCGGACTCGAAGGTCGTGGACTCGATGACTCGGGCCGAGTCCAGCTCGAGACCGGCCAATTTCCGTATATTTTGTATATTTGTATATTGGCTATTCTGTGATATAATTAGACAAGAAACAAGCCAAATAAAGCCAAATATTCTATCCAATCCACCAAGCGATTGTTGCTTGGGAAGGAGATCGCGAATGAACTGACAGCCGACAAGAAAGTGAGCAAAAAAAAAATCGCATTTGTGGGAAACGAATGGCAACACAAGTGACATATATTCATAACAAATAGCCCAAGCTTATATTTGATAGGTATGCTTTCATTTTATGCTGTCTTTTTATGAATTGACACCGCAATTCTGAAAACGTTCGGCTATCAAACAAGCCTCCAGCATCCAGCCTACCATCTGGCAAGGTACTATTGCCATAGTTGTGGCCGACGATGGGACTAGGTGTGGTGTGTATTCAAAACTAGCTGCATTGCACTTTGCATACATGGTGATTTAATTTGAGTTTGACTTGAAGTCACTTATCCAGTGCAGATTTCAACATCCATTACTTATTCCAATCACACCTCTCTTTGCAATAACATCATTTGTATTTCCCTCTATTTTTTTAGCTTTGTATATCCTGTAATTTTTTTTTTTAAATCAGATTTCTATATTGTCTTGTTTATTTTCTCAGCGTAGATTTGGGCATATATCGGTCACTTTCATCACTATTTTTGTTTTTGTGGTCAATTTGTTGTCTTTGTCTCTGTTTATTGCTTGCTTTATAAGTTTTTTCTATTTATTTTTTTAAAGTCTGTCTTATCTTATTATGATCATGCCAATTCCTCTGTCATTTTTATTCTCATCATACATTTGGGAAACGAAAGGAAAGTGACATATATATATCCATAACAATTAGCCCAAGCTTATATTTCATAGGTATCTTTACATTTCATACTGTCTTGTTTATGACATTTCACACCGCGATTCTGAAAATTTTCGGCAAGGCGAACAAGCCTCGGTGGGTGTAGCTCAAGTTAGAATAATCATCAACTTCTAAAGGCTTTTCTGGTTATTGTACTTGCCTTTCTCTGGTCCAGTCTTTGCTTGTTTTTTAATTTGTTACATTTTCTTTCCCTTTTTGCCCCTTTCTTATCTTATAATGATTCCTTTTAGATTTTTACTTTCTATTTAATCTTCCTTCATACTTGTCTTCTTACATGTCAAAATATAAAAATTTCAAATGTCAAAAAAAGGCAAAAATGGTAAAAAGTATAAAAATCAAACAGTAGACAATTATGTAACAGACTTGAATTAAGAAGTTGTACAGGAGTGCCTTCGTGGTCATGTACATTGTAGGTCTTTTGGGTAAAGGAAAATAGAACTTTCTATAATATATTAAATAAGCAGACATAAACACAGAGCATTTGCTTAATTTTATTTTGAAGTTTATTTCAGTTATCTCCCAAACAAGCAAATTTAGAGAAATGTCCTGAGTTCATGACTTACATAAATTCAACATACATGTAATCGTAAACATAAAGGAAGAGATCGAGAAAGCCAAAGGCTTCCATACAAATGTCCTAGAAAAAAACATAACAAATTTTGTAATGTTTTTCTTTGTTTTTTCGGCCCATTTAAATGATTTTTGGCCAGTAAAAATTTGAAAATTGAAGAATCTACTGGCCCAAAAGGGCCCGTTAACAAAAAAACGTGAGTGTGGAGCCCTGAATGAGTGCATATTATGTGACACATATCTAGGGTTACTCACTTGATTGAGTGATATAGAGTGGTGAAGTGTGATGTCATGAATGATGTCATAAACATTATTTTTAGAATTTTCAAATTTAGACTTCATTTTCAGAAAGAGCATAACAAATAATGTCCAAATACCGAAAATCAATTGAAAAGGTTACGTTTTGGCTGAGATATGCCCATCCGAATGATTTTTTTTGTCAATAGGCAATCGGTGTTATAGTGCACTGTTTCATATTACTGTATGAACCAGTGCACTATAACACTGATTGCCCATTAAAGTAAAATACATTCGGATGGGCATATCTCAGCCAATACGTAACATAATCAATTGATTTTCGATATTTGGACATTATTATTGATGCTCTTACGGAAAATGTTCAAATTTAAAAGTTCTAAAAAAGTGTTTTCATGACGTCATGGCTTCTGTACTCTTTATCAATTGCCTTTGGAAAAGAAAATTAATTTAAAGAAAAAGAGTTGGACTCGGACTCGGACTCGGACTCGGACGGTCTGGACTCGGACTCGGACTCGGACTCGGACTCAGATGGTCTGGACTCGGTCTCGGACTCGGACAGTCTGGACTCGGACTCGGTCTCGGACTCGGATTGGGTGGACTCGGATACAACACTGACTGTGAATAATCAACCTTCCCTTTAGGCTTTAAAACAATGACTATATAAAGTGGAACATTATGTCTTGATTCTTGAGTCATAAGCAAAGGATACTAATACATCAAGGTGATAACGCACCAAACTTCAGGTGCTGCTCTGACCTGGCTCTCTAGCATCACCCTTAAAGGTATGGTGAAATCCCGGCTTTGATTCAGGTTTATAGCTTTGAATATGTGCCTATATTGATATACCACACTTTTTTGTTCAAAGAAATCTTTTAGTTGGGCAAAAAAGGTAAATTTCATGCAACTTATTGGCGTCGGCGTTCCATACTCCAAAAAAAAAGTGATTTACGTCACATGCAGTCTGTGACGTCATCTATGATAATGACCAAATACCGAAAATTGGCTGAGATATGCCCATCCAAATGAATGTTTTGTCAATGGGCAATCAGTGTTATGAATTAAAATTAATTTGGATGGGCATATCTCAGCCAATACTTCACATATTCAATTGATTTTCGGTATTTGGTCATTTTGTTTGAAGCTCTTTTGGAAAATGAAGTTCAAATTTGACATTTCTAAAAACAAATGTTCATGACGTCACAGACTGCATGTGACGTAAATCACTTTTTTTGGAGTATGGAATGCCGACGCCAAAAAGTTGCATGAAATTTACCCTTTTTGCCCAACTAAAGGATTTCTTTGCAAAGAAAGTGTGGTATATCAATATATTATAGGCACATATTTAAAGCTATAAACCTGAATTAAACCCGGGATTTCACCATACCTTTAACCCTAATCCCACTGGGGGGGGGGGGGGCATTTTGGCCCCCCTGTTTTTTTTTTTTACATGCATCTAGACCAATTGGAACTTCACGTTCAAACTTCATGACTTTTTTTCTCTCAAGTCTCCCACATGTTTTGATATATAATTCACCCCGGTCGGACATGTAGAACTGATTTTAGAGGTCAATAATTGCTCGACCGTCACAAAAAAAAATGCTATTTTTGTACAGGTTTCTATGCAATTCCTATATCTGATGCCATGTAAACTCCAAATCTGTTATAATTGTTACATTGAATTATAATTTTGATTATTTCTTTGTTATTAGTTTAATTCATACACTTCACAAATGAATTCTTCTAAAAAAAACAACAACAAAAAAACAATAAAAACAATAAAATATGTAAGGATGAAAACAATGTGGGTAAATCCGGGAATACTAGTTTGCATATTTATGCAAATTAGTGATATATTTTATCACCATAAAAAGCATGGATATGATGAATTACATAATTTGAAAATATTTTTACAGAAAACCTGAAGAAATCCTGTAAATTCTCTTGACTTTAGAAGAAAATCCCAATTTGTCCCCAAATTCGTCAAAAATGCGCATTTAAAATTTTAATTAATTATAAAAAAAAAAAATAATGGTCCAATTTTGTTTCTTCAAATTCTTATTCTACTTGACTTGTTTTACGTATGTGCCAATTTTCAAGTCAATCGGTCCATTCGTTGCCGAGATTTGAGGGGGGGGGGCCAAAATGCCCCCCCCACCCCCCTAGTGGACTCAAGTGATCAAAATAACAAAATAACCCATTGGGATTAGGGTTAAGCAAAATGCCCAGAGATGGCCACCACCTATTATGTAGAACTGTTCGCACAAACTGGGGCATGGAGTATGTGGAGTATGGAGTAGCATTATTTGTAAGACCTGAAATCCATGTGCAGAATAATAGTATTCATATATTCACATACCTGTTGACTCAATCACTGTACTGGCATAAAAAACTTTTAGTCTATTTACTTTAGAATTATGCAATTGTGTATGGAACTCTAATATTAACCCCTTGACTACGGGAACTGAGTGGGTTGTGTATACATAGTCAATAGGGATTTTGGAAACTCGTAGGGAACAGGTTAAATTAGTTGATATTATCGGTATTCATAAAGAGTTGATCACACATTGGAAGTTTATGTGCAGCATTATGGAATTCTGACAATCCTTTGGCAAAAGTATCCCACTAATGATTTTATGCAAACAGGTCATAGTTAGAATGTATAGGCAGTGCATATAATCATAGCTCACAATAGGAACAGGCTATCTATAACATTGATGGGCTAGCACAAAGTTACCTTGATTGCTGATGCATGAGCAGACACCATGGCAAAGAAGTCATCATCTAGATGTACACTGATCAGCTCAAGGTGTGTCAAGTTAGACAAGGACAGCCATGCTGCTATATCCCTGCTTGCTGATTTGCTCAGAGTCAAGTTCCACAGTTCCAGATGTTCAACCTATGATAAGAATGACAATACATGGTTGTTATATTAGCATATCACATTTCCATAGGATGTCTCTAAATGTGTATTATAAAGCATATGGTCATCATTTGTTCAATGCACACAATGATCTTGCACATCAAGTTCGTGAACCTACTCAACAAGAGCATGCAGCCATACAATAATGAAGGCTCAGGCTAATTTATACACGACCATGCGAGTACCCATGCATACATCTGCCAGACATACCAGTATGAAGTGAACGACTTGTTGTTGGACAGTAGTGCCCAGGGTCAACTGCTTTCTAGCCAGGAATCATATGATTGAAAGTCAGGTGCACATCAGATAATGCCGTCCACATTACATTTTAGTATATGTGAAAAATATAAAAGCACAGACTTAGCTGTAATATAATATTTTTTTTCCTTCAAGTTCTTATTCTACTTGACTTGCCAATTTTCAAGTCAATCGATCCATTTGTTGCCGAGATTTGAGGGGGGGGGGCAAAATCCCCCCCCCCCCCCCCCCCCAGTGGACTCAAGTGATCAAAATAAACCATTGGGATTAGGGTTAAGCAAAATGCCCAGAGATGGCCACCACCTATTATGAAGTTATTGTTCGCACAAACTGGGGCATGGAGTATGTGTGGCTAGCATTATTTGTAAGACCTTAAATCCATGTGCAGAATAATAGTATGCATATTCACATACATGTTGACTCAATCACTGTACTGGCATTAAAAAAACTTTTAGTCCATTTACTTTACAATTATGCAATTGTGTATGGAACTCTAATATTAACCCCTTCACTATGGGAACTGAGTGGGTTGTGTATACATAGTCAATAGGGATTTTGGAAACTCGTAGGGAACAGGTTAAATTAGTTGATATTATCTGTATTCTTAAAGAGTTGATCACACATTGGAAGTTTATGTGCAGCATCATGGAATTCTGACAAGGCTTTGGTAAAATTATCGCACTGATGATTTTATGCAAACAGGCCATAGTTAGAATAGGCAGTGCATATAATTATAGCTCACAATAGGAACAGGCTATACCTATAACATTGATGGGCTAACACAAAGTTACCTTGATTGCTGCTGCATGAGCAGATACCATGGCAAAGAAGTCATCATCTAGATGTACCATACCCAGCTTAAGGTGTGTCAAGTTGGACAAGGACAGCCATGTTGCTATATTCCTGCTTGCTGATTTACCGAGAGTCAAGTTCCGCAGTTCCAGATGTTCAACCTATGATAAGAATGACAATACATGGTTGTTATATTAGCATATCACATTTCCATAGGATGTCTCTAAATGTGTATTATAAAGCATATGGTCATCATTGGTTCAATGCACACAATGATCTTGCACATCAAGTTCGTGAACCTACTCAACAAGAGCATGCAGCCATACAATAATGAAGGCTCAGGCTAATTTATACACGACCATGCGAGTACCCATGCATACATCTGCCAGACATACCAGTATGAAGTGAACGACTTGTTGTTGGACAGTAGTCCCCAGGGTCAACTGCTTTCTAGCCAGGAATCATGATTGAAAGTCAGGTGCACATCAGATAATGCCGTCCACATTACATTTTAGTATATGTGAAAAATATAAAAGCACAGACTTAGCTGTAATATAATTTTTTTCTTTTCTTCAAGTTCTTATTCTACTTGACTTGCCAATTTTCAAGTCAATCGATCCATTTATTGCCGAGATTTGAGGGGGGGGGGGCAAAATCCCCCCCCCCCCCCCCCCCCCCCAGTGGACTCAAGTGATCAAAATAAACCATTGGGATTAGGGTTAAGCAAAATGCCCAGAGATGGCCACCACCTATTATGAAGTTATTGTTCGCACAAACTGGGGCATGGAGTATGTGTGGCTAGCATTATTTGTAAGACCTGAAATCCATGTGCAGAATAATAGTATGCATATTCACATACATGTTGACTCAATCACTGTACTGGCATTAAAAAAACTTTTAGTCCATTTACTTTACAATTATGCAATTGTGTATGGAACTCTAATATTAACCCCTTGACTATGGGAACTGAGTGGGTTGTGTATACATAGTCAATAGGGATTTTGGAAACTCGTAGGGAACAGGTTAAATTAGTTAATATTATCTGTATTCATAAAGAGTTGATCACACATTGGAAGTTTATGTGCAGCATTATGGAATTCTGACAAGGCTTTGGCAAAATTATCACTCTGATGATTATGCAAACAGGCCATAGTTAGAATGTATAGGCAGTGCATATAATCATAGCTCACAATAGGAACAGGCTATCTATAACATTGATGGGCTAGTTATAATAGTTATATAATTAGTTCATACCCAATAGAAAGAATACAGTATGCCATTTTGTCATATACATGTGCATTATTTTAATTTAATGCAATCTATCATGCCATAATTGGCCAACATTTTGACCGCAGTCATCATGTTATAAGTCAATGAACTCTTCCCTGATTGGATCTGAAAGTGTTCACATGATTACATTAATGAAGAATGGAATTCATACCATGGTACGTCCCTTTGTAGCAAGGATGCTGGAGAAGGTGTCATGCACAGCAGCATGCCATATTGGACATAGCGATCATGTGATAGTCAATGACCTGTTCACGGATTGGATCTGAAAGGGTTAACATGACATAACTGAAGAATGAAATGTACATACCATGGTGCCTTGCCCCTTCGTAGCAAGGATGGTGTAGAAGTTGTCATGGAGAGTACATCCATTCAAGGTAACAGTCTTGAGAGAGGGCGATGTCCAGATAGCCTCTGCTAACCCAGTAGAGAGCATCAATTTACAGTCTCTACCTTCAACCTCCAACTCAGCCTGTATTGTAGGGTAAAACACACATATATAAAGTACGGTGTAATAAATACACACACCTCAATGCACATTCTTCTGCCTTTATGCCAAGTCTTTACTAGACCGGGAATGTACCATGTTACTAAAAACTAAAATAAATAAAGAAGGATGTTAGTGCAGAATAATGAATAAACATAAATTGCAGTGTTATAGATAAAATACCTGTACAACAGTACAAATGTATGAATTACGTTGTTAAATATATACAATTCTAAAAGCACAATGTTAGTGTAGGCTCCATTAATACAAGAGTGATATTCTGACTACCCTATATTCCTTCAAAAACTGTACATTTATGTGATTTCTTTTATAAAATTACAATTCCAAAGATTATCAGATTCAATTTCAAAAGCACTTTGGTACATTTTCACCAATGTGTAGGATTTATGAATATTACATTTAATTGAATTTATATCGCAATTGTATGCAATAAACTCAATTCCTACAACTTTGATTTCAATGACTTTTTGACATGTGAAATATCATACGCTGTACACAGAATGTCATTTTACAGTCCTTATCCTAGGGTTATCTGACCTTCTCTCTGATAATATATGGTCCATGTAACCAATGTATGATTCAAAATACAACATGAGAAATAAACAAACTATGCAAATATGGGCTAAGATAAATAGTGGTATAGGGAGTGTTTTTTTAAGAAATACATAACTTAGTGTAAAAGATTAATGTGTTTAATTAGGTTAAACAAATCCCTTTTCCCTCCAGCTCTGACATGCATTGTGAATTTGGAAATAATTGACTTTAGCTTTTGTTGTAAAATACAATAATATTACATTCTATTAATTATTGGCAAACTGAGTATGACATGTTTTGTATTAAATAAAAAGACAAAATCTGAAATGTGCATGTATAAATGGGTATGGGATACAGCTAAATTATAAGTCTACTTACCAAGTCTGGTTGCACAAACATGTAGCCTGCTAGTGTGTGAGCAGTCCTCCCAAGTTTGCCCTCACTCTTAATGGTCATTGCTTTCATATCAGACAATGCATTCATCTTCACCAATTCAGCTGCATATCTGTCATGACATTCAAATGCTACATCCACCAAGAAATCCCTCTCCCTCTCCCTCTCCTCCTGCATCTGTGAGTATACGTGTTGCATTGTATGTACCTCCATGTTCATCTCTGCAAGCTTGCTCATCCTGGTCAGGATATTGATCCCAACTTCCATACCCTGTGCTGTGCAGAAGTACAGCAGATATCTGAACTCCTCTTGCTTTGGCAACACCACCTCTTCTAACAGTCGCACATACTCCCCATGGTCGGAATAGAAGAGTGAAGCGAGGTGTATTCCCGCCATATACTCTTGGAAGAGTTTATGGGGGAAGTACACCTTAGACTTCATGCGGGACTGGGTCGTATCGTGCCATTGTGCCTTCTGGATGAGCTCCTTATCTTTTGTCAGGAAGCCTATTTTGCAGGCTGTCATCATTGCCTCCTCACAGTCCTCAAATTCCTTCTCATTGAAAACCATGTTCTTATCAAGGAGACCATCAAAGGCAATCTTAGCAACTGGCTTTAACAGCTCATCAATGCTCTCGATGGAACTCATATAACCTGGATCATCTAGATCCATGTAGGGCTTCTGGACAAAGTGCTCCTTGAGAAATAGAAACATCTCCTTGAACAATTGTGAAAATGTCTGCAGCTGTTGGATATTTCTACACCTTTCTTCCCCCAGTTCACTCCACATCAAGCACAGCATGGACATGTAGATTGGGTAAGGCGCCATATTCTCTGCAATGATGTCATTGTCCTGCATGAACTGGATCAGATTAGTGGCTTTCGCACTGTCATTCTTGAAGTATTTCTTGATATACTCTGAGATGTTTCCTTTGGTGAATCCCACAACCCGGATGGAAGTATAAAGCCTTTTCAGCTTTTCATTCCATCTGATCTGAATTGCCTTCCAGGGACGGGATGTAACCAGGATAAGACATGTGTCCAGTTGGTCTGAAGAGAGAGTCTCTACAATATTTGACTCAGGAGTAGCAGGGTGACTAGCTGGAGAAGCCTCAGTTGTGTAGCTTCTTGGTTGTGGGATGTGTCTATCATGTATGATGTCCTTCTTGAACTCGTCTAGCCCATCATAGATGATGAAGACATTGTCTGGATGAAGTAGGATGTATTCATCGAGCTGCCTGGCTCGAACTGGATTGTCCTTCTTCATGTAGCTTTTGACTATTTCTCCAATGGTGCAACCCTCCGATTCTCGCAAAGGAACAACAATGACGATATCAAATTGCTGGTAACGACCCTCCACCCAGTCCCATGCTATCTTAGCACAGAATGTGGTTTTGCCAACTCCTGCTTCCCCCTCCACTATCATTCGTTTGGGTAGTTGCCCATTATCCTTGATGTTCAAGAGGTCTTTGTAATCCAGTTCTGTCCAGTATTTGCCCTCTTCTGTGAGCATCGTCAGGTTTGTGTAGATGTCTTCAAATTGACGAAGGGAGAAAGGATCTAGGGGATCTTCTCGTATCTTACACAGGTTTGTTCGATAAAAAGATCTCAGATCTTCACAGCACTTTCGTAGCTCGTCATCTGAGAGGGGTGATGCGGATCCAGCAGATGATGCCTGACCTAAAAAAAAAAAAAAGGAACAGTGTTGCTGGAACAACTCAACATATACTTGAGTTATTGATACTCTCTCAGTCTGTATACAATAACCAATACTGGTGGGAATAAAGGTTGTTATTTTGTGTATTTAGTCAAAGGAATACTAATGTTACAAATATTTCAAATGGATCTAGTATCTACACTGCCAGTGAAAAGAAGAAAAAAAAACGACACAATTTTCTGGTGACAGTCACTCATCATGTGGCTGCATTGTTTTGTATTTCTTTACTGTGATGCCCTGTAGTTTATTCAAATGTTATAAACTAACCTGTTCTCAACTAGTTCCAATAGAGATAATAAAGGACCTATCAGATTTCCATGGGGTAAATGGTTTAACCTGTTCTCAACTAAATAGAGACCTCCAGGTTCCATTTAAGCAACGACCAAGAGTACTGACGTGTACCTGTGCTTAATTGTTTTTAGATATGTTTATTTCAGTGAGTATCACTCAAGGGCGTCAATCTCTTCTCGCCATTGGGGGGATGATACGTCATTTTGACCATCTCTGGCATGTCTGGTGAGGGAAGGAAGCAACAACCCAGCAGCGTGCCTGGATTTTTATGACTGGGGGGGGGGGGGGGTGGGATGGGATAGGAGGCCCCAAAAAAGCTTTGAATTTAGCTGTTTAGAAATTGGAAGATTATGAAGTGCACATTGCAAGGATCATGTTATGAGGTGGGCTTTGCCTAAGATGAACTTTGGCCTGATAGATAAATAGATTGCAAGCGTTCTGATGGACCTCTGAATCAGTCAAGGGATACCCACATCGGGAAGCTTATTGGGGGTCCAGGGGGCGGAGCCCCCAGAAGCTTTGAAATTTGTAATATCCCAAAATAAAGATGTTGTCTGTACGTTAATACGAAATACAGTTAACTATTGAATAGTTAGCTCAATTTTAGTGAGCAAAGTGCCGACGCACAGTCGGCCAGAATCGCCTGAAAGTGTGCCAAGAGAGAAGTCCTAATAAAACCATTTAATAAGTACAGGGCCAGGACTGGGTGAAATAACCTTAATGGGAGTTCCGGAGGCGCAGCCCCCAGAAGATTTTGGATTTGGGCAGTTTAGCACTATCAGAAGTGGTACTATAGTAACAACTTTCACATTTTGAATGAGAGGGGGCAATGCTCCTTTATTTCAATGTTATTATATATTTTTGAACTGCAAATATTTGGGGGTGGGGGGTGGGATGATAATACAGGCCATCCCCCCCCTCCCCCTCCCCCTCACCTGAAATATTGTATTTCGTATTGTATATTAGTAAATAATATAATATAAAAGTTAATTATCCTTTTCCTAACGGTGTACGTTGATACACGTACAGTATGCCAAAACTGACAAAAGGTTAATTGAAACATTGGCGTCACAGTGGCCAAGTAATGGACACAAATGCAATGAGATATTTGCTGATGCATCCATAGGGGTTTGTACATACTTTGAGAAGTAACCCTTTCTACTTTTGTTCAAATTACATCGTACACATCTTAATAATCATAACAACAGAGAGGTAATAAGGCTTATCTAAACTCTTTCCACATTTATATTAGTACAAGGAAAGCGGCAAGGCATTGAGATAACCACAAGAGTGAGCTTGGCTGATTCAGAATAAGGTTCTAGGTACACTATTTAATAGGAAATATTTTTTTTGTTTTGAATTTTCAAATCATTTATTTGTTTGTCTCATTCTTTTTAAACTAGACAATGAAAAAAAAAACGTTCACAAAATGTAATAATAAGATAAAATCGCACTGAGCCAGAAATCCAATGAGGAGCTGCCATCACTTACCTCCTCTTTCATCCTTCATCTCTGAAGCAGTGCTTTCCATTGGAGATGCTAATGGTGAATCTATAAACAAAGTAATGAAGATGATACACTGTCTGAGCTAAGGCTGAGTCGGTTCGGTCGATCACACCGGTTACCGACCGTTTCAATCGGGACCCGGTTCGGTATATCGGGAAACAGTGCCCCGAAAAAAAAATTTAAAAAATAAAATGTTAAAGGGACTTAGTAACATTGTCCAAAACCTCAAAATAAAATTGTAATTCTAGCGGTTCCTTTATACCTTGTTGTATTCGTATTAACAATAAAATCATGGGACAGCTTTCGGTTTTTCAAATTTCCCTTTCATTACAAAGATATGTATGATTGAAGTATTTAGATAAGAAAATCTCCGGGCGAGATTTTCATCCCTGTACAAAGTGAATGCAGTGAGTTGGTGAATATCACCCAATATCACTTTGCATTTTCGCTCATTACTTGGCCATACATTGTCCATTTGACCTGAAATTTTCACACAATACCCTGAGGACATATGAGATAACAACAGTATACATTGCATCAACCATTCATCAGTTTTTGCACATCTCGACAAAGTTACTAGATCCCTTTAAAAAAGAAATTAAGATTATCACAATAATGTAGCGGAATTCAAATAAAAACGGGGCAATTGATATCATTTACTTTAAAGAGTGGTTATTTTCGAGAAATTCTTGGTTCATTACTTCGTTTGACAGTCAGAAATTGAACAGGAAGCGCAAAATTGCTAGTCATTTGAACGATATTGTCGGCGGATGTGCACACAATGTTAGTCCGATACTCCAGGGGAGTTGTCTGATGGATCTTTGTATGATCCAGTGCATTCAAAAAGTGGCTCAAAATACGTTTTTTGGTCATTTGCACCATTTAAAAATGTTTTGATATTCTACTTACATGATTTCATGGCGTTTGACAGCCGAACAGAAACAAAAATGAGCCCCAAAACAATGAAAACAACTACTCAAAACATCGATAAAAAACGACTACATCGCTCCCATTCGCTCGTATACCCTGTGTGCAAGTTACGGGTCTCTTTTTCTTCCGCGAGATTCATACGCTGGGCCGGTGGAACTATGTTCCAGTCCGCCCTCTATCGGCAAGATCCATCCGCGAGGAATTGGGGAAGTCCCCGGCGGATGGATCTTGCGCAAGAAAAGAGACCCCGTAACTTGCACACAGGGTATACGAGCGAATTGGAGCGATGTAGTCGTTTTTTATCGATGTTTTGAGTAGTTGTTTTCATTGTTTCGGGGCTCTTTTTTTTTCTGTTCGGCTGTCAAACGCCATTCGAAATCATGTAAGTAGAATATCAAAATGGTGTTGATTGCGAAAAGGCTAATTTATAGCCACTTTTTAAGGGCATGCAGTGGCTCACAGTCACAAGCGATCGTGCATGTGATGTTTCCCCTAGACTAGCGGGCTAAGTTTCTGTGAACCGTGTTGCGATGGGCAATGGTGAACAAACGATGAATTTACTTCGAAAAAAAAAAACTTTTCATGCAAAACTGAGTTAATTCTGGATACTGTAACTATTTTCCCGTAAAGATTGATATGTAAATCCATTAAAGCCTCAGTATTTATTATGTTATTTGCATATAAAAAGAGCAATATAAGCCCCAAACAGTGCATTTTGCCGATGCATGCACGATTGCGTGATTTTACCGGTCCGAGTTTTGACGGTAAAAATTTATCGGGATACCGGTTCCCGACCGGTAAAAGTTTATCGGGACCCGGTTCCGACAATTACCGACATGACTCAGCCTTAGTCTGAGCTAGGATGCATGATT
This sequence comes from Echinarachnius parma, assembly GCA_037951105.1. Classification (NCBI taxonomy): domain Eukaryota; kingdom Metazoa; phylum Echinodermata; class Echinoidea; order Clypeasteroida; family Echinarachniidae; genus Echinarachnius; species Echinarachnius parma. The sequence continues at coordinate 94,776 of JBAMJV010000916.1, read as the reverse complement.
TTCATTATTCCAATAGTTTCAAATGTTATAAAGCAGTATCCAGGGCTCGACACCAACACATGACTGGGGTCAGTAAATATGTTCTTTGACCCCCAACAAATCTATGCAAGTGATATTTATGTATCTGAATTGAGAGTCATATTTTAGAAGCTTGATTGGGCAGATGTATATTCAAAGTTTCAAACAATTTTTGGTTTCACAAATTGTGTGATGTTGCTTAGATGCTAAAGCTGCCTCAAACGAAAGAAAAAAGATACACATCTGTATAATCATAACAACAGACAGGAAATTGGACAAATCAAAACCGTTTTCATATTTCTATTAGTAAGAGGTAAGCTGCAAGGCATAAGAGACCCACTAGAGATGGGAGTGAGTTTGGTTGATGCCGATTAAGGTTCTAGATAAATTTATTCATATTAGAAAATTTCTTTGGTCTATTTTTTTCTTTCTCTCATTCTTGTTAAACTAGCCAGTCCGAAATGCATGTTCACAAACTGTAATAAAAAGATAAAACTGCACTTAGCAAAATCAAATATGAGGTTGCCATCACTTACCTCCTCTTTCATCCTTCGTCCCTGAAGCAGTGCTTTCCACTGGAGATGCTGATGGTGAATCTGTTAACATGAGAAATGAAGAAGATCACTGTATCAGCATGAACGATTTTCACTATTCCAATAGTTTCAAATGTCATAAAGCAGTATACTGGCGGTTTAGTAAATATCTTCTTTGACCCCCCCCCCCCCCAAAAAAAAAAAAAAATCTATGCAAGGGATATTTTAGTGGCTCAATTGAGAGTCATATTTTAGAAGCTTGATTGGGCAGATTGAAACTGGCAAAGAAAGAATGACTAGACATCTTGAATTCTTTCAAATGGTTGCACTAGCAAATACAATTATGGAATTCATGAAGTTGATTCATGAGATGCTATTGTCCATGTATTCCTACTATTACCCGGGGGGGGGGGGTAAACTCAGCCTCCATGATGGTCTTCGCTGAACGCTATTAGAAGCCTTTTTGCAACGTCACAAAACGTCATCAAAAGTATGACAGGATGTGTATTTCGAAATTGATATGGAATGAAATAACAAAATACACCACGTTGAGCGATGAAAATATTGACCACCTCTATATCCAGAGTAATTTAGTTGTTTTGCCGTTTTTTACTCCATCAATAAGACCACTTTTTTGGTACATTTTGTGTCAAATACTGTTTATGATTGCTCTCGATTTGCAGAAGAGTCGCCCTTCATACACGGATCACTGTGTCAGCCAAGGGCAAAAATTGTTATCAAACACATCGCGCGCAAAGTCACAAGTGTACACATGTTTATGTCATCTTTGCCATAGAAACCGTACAATGTTGAAAGTGCTCAACGATCTCCTCCTTGCTGTTGACAAGGGCAATGAGGCTGCTCTCCTTCTTCTAGATTATTCGGCAGCGTTTGACACGCTTGACCACACCTTGCTACTACAACGACTTGGTAATGACTATCAAATAACAGGCACTGTCAGTCAGTGGATCAAGTCATATCTTCAAGACCGCACTCAGAGGGTGATAATCAATGGGACCTGTTCAACTCCTAGTTCTCTCAGCTGTGGAGTTCCGCAAGGGTCAGTTGTCGGTCCCCTGCTTTTTATCCTCTATACGGGTCCTCTCGCAAGAATCATCAATAGTCATCGTGGTGTCAACTACTCTATGTACGCCGATGACACCCACATTTACATAACTATGTCACCTGGCGATAGGGTTGCTGCTGTTAACTCACTGACAGAATGTCTCATGGTCGTCATAGCCTGGTCCACTACCAACAGACTCCGTCTGACGCGAGTACAGATCCTCTAGCAGGTTTAACCACTCAGGAGGGAGTAATACAGACTTCTGAATGTGTCAGAGACCTTGGCTTTACTTTGGACAAACATTTAACTCTTAAACACCATATCACGAACATCTGCAAATCTGCATCTTGGGGTATGTTCAAAATAGGGAAGATCAGGCGTCTGCTTGACCAATCATCCGCTGAGCGACTCGTCCACGCCTTCGTCTCCTCTCATCTGGACTACTGCAACTCCCTCCTCGCCGGCCTCCCTCTTTCTCATATATCCCCCCTCCAACGTATCCAAAATTCAACCGCTAGATTAGTCACCCTTAGAAGGAAACATGACCATATATCCCCTGTTCTCCGCTCACTTCATTGGCTCCCGGTCCATTCCCACATTACTTTCAAGATCCTACTTCTCACATATAAAATTACACATAATCTTGCCCCCATATATCTTCAAAACCTAGTCTCCCTTCGTTCCTCCTCTTCTACCAGACCCCTCCGTTCATCTTCCTCTCTCCAACTACTTGTATTATACATCTATTTGTTATTTTTGATTTGTTACTTTGACTTTGCCGTTGTATTGTTTTTATGCTATCGTGTTTACTAGTTTTCTTATTTAGACATACCACCAGTGCGCTTAGAAACGCCCGTATAAAGCGCCTTATAAATGCAATTATTATTATTATTATTTTAAAAATGTCCTGTGGTATTACCACATAAAAACCACACCCAAAATGAATATGAATTAGGTATGACTTTTGTCAGTTTTGTGTGAATAATATGTACAGTGTATTAGAATATTAATTTGGTAAAAATAGCCTAATATCCCATCTGGAAATTAATTCAATGTGTGCTAATTCAATTTGTTGAATTAAATGTTGGTGTGCAGTACATTGGTATGACATACCTTTGACAATGAGCTTGCCTGTAAGCAGTTTCCCTGCCAGATCATCCAGCTCTGCTTCCTTCAGCGCCTTAGCCAGAATCTCCCTCTTATTGCCTCCTTTCTCCCTGGTGTTCCAGGTCATAAACACTTCAGTAAGGGCTCCCTTCACATTGGTTGGATGATTGATTCTGAGCTGTTTCAACTCAGCAAATGGAATTCCAAGGTGTGTTCCAACATCATCGTAATAGCTTGGATCAATGATCCTTGCCAAACGAACAAGCTCTGTCTCTTGTAGAGCACTGTATTGGAATAGGGAGATAGAACACACATGATAAATACAATCAGATATGTTGGGATTTTTCAGTTGATATGGGACATTGAAATTATAGCTTGTCAAGCAACTGGCTGCTAGTTTAGTATCCAGGAATTTTGCAATGGGGGAGGGGGCCAACCTACAAGCATGCGAGTGGGAGCAGCTTTGGGCCTGCCTCTAGGGGATCCAGAAAGCATCTCACCTGAAAGCTTTCAGAATAAGCCCAAAAGTGGTACAAGTTCAACGAGAGGTGCATTACGTTGACAAAGAACACTCAAACACAGCACAAACTGACCTATTCTCGGCTATCAGTCATAATGAAAATTAAACATTGTTGTTAACCACTGTTCTCTGCTATGTGCCGATAGGGTAACCTGTTTATTTTGGAATTGAACAGAATGCTTAAATGGCTATAATACAAGATTTTTTAATGGACCAATGGAGTTACCTCATTGAGAGTGCACAAAAGAACTGATCGATATCTGGCTGGCGTTGTATTCTCTAGATATTTAATTCAACTTAGCTCCTATCTGTATTAAGGCTGTTGACGAGTCCCGGGTACCCGGGTCCCGCCGAAAAATGTCGAGTCCCGGGCGCAAAAATCGATACTCGATATCCCGAAAAAAAAGCAAAAAATTGATTTACGAATTTGCTGTATTTTATAAGATGATTTATTGTCATAAATGCGCTGCATTTTTGTCACTTGAATGAACATGTTTCCCAGCGGCGTGACATGCCTATAGCGAAATCAACAAATTTATAAATTTCGGGTACCCGGGACTCGCCCGAAAAATTATCGCGAGTCCCGGGTAGTAAATATACCCGAAATCGACAGCCTTAATCTGTATGAGCTCGCTGGTCAATTATTAGCACACACAATAGAGGTGACTGATATAGGCTCAGCTAAGTGACAATCTGAAGAGAGAATGATAAATATTTTGTTTGCTTCTGGAATTGTACCTTTTCTGATTCTCTGTTCCTGGGCCAGGGCCAGGGTTGGTCTCAACGTCTCCCGCCCTCATGAGGTTGATTGTGGCCAGGTAGAGCTTCCACAGATGTTCACTATAATGGTCCAAACAGGGTGACTCTGCAGCAGCCATCTATGAAGGAACAAGCGTTTGGAAGATTTATGTATTTGTGCAAGGGACATAGGTTCGTTCCCAGCTGCGATATGCATGTCCTTCTGCAAGGCATATTACCGAGTTCACAATTCAAAAAGACAATAAAAACATGTTGTTTGTTTTTTTAGATAAAATGATGCAAAAATACTGCTGAAAACTGCTTATCTACTATAATGATGCCGGGTAATAAAATGAGAGTCAATATAGGGCCTAAATTTTCGATCCTAGCAGAATCTTCTTCAGAGGCTATAAAGTGACGATTATACAAACGAAAACAACATATATATACACATAGAGGTACACATGTAAACAACTAAGAAAGGGGGCGGAGACATGGAACAATGAAAAGGCTGTGAGTGGCCAATTAGGCTAGGCTGGGATTGGATGAAATACACACAAAGAGAAGTTATGTAACAAGGGGCAAGGGGTTGGAGTGTGGTTCATAGAGAGATAGGAGGCAAGATCAAATGAGTACCATACAGGATGGTAATTAAGGAAATGAATAGTGAATGGAGGCGAGATGTGAATAGAGGTGAGGTGAAAGGGCTAATGGTAAAGGAGGCCAAGGTGGCCACAAAAGATTGAAGAGGGAGGTGTGAGGGTAGGGGTAAACAAAGGGGTGCTTAAGTGGAGGAGGTGGGATTAATGAAGAGTGATGGTAGGATGAAAAGGAATGGTGATGGGGAGGGAGGGGGGATAAGAATGGGTGATGATCAATTGAAAGATGAAGAATGCACAAGAGAAAGAACGATGTACACAAATGGAACCATGTAGAAAAATGGAAAATGGTAGTGTAATGTTGGTTTATCATTAGTTAGCAAGATATATACATGATATATAAATAAGTATATTGGGATATAAACAATATATGAAAATAATTACAACATCACAAATAAATGAGTCTTATGAAACTAATGCAGATGACTACCGATTAGAGTCCTGTGGGAAAACAGAAAGTGGGAGAAATGTAGATTGAACGTAATTAAAAAGTGGTGCATGTGATATATCAATAAACAGATGAGCATATATCAATATGTGCGACTATATACAGTATCAAACTATAACAAATGATAATCTAATGTAAAGAAAAAGTGAGAGAATAGAAGACTATGGATGAAAATCGAGCAAAACAATTTGCATGGATATGGAGGGAAAATTAGAGAACCTGCTAATAAATGAGAGGGAAGCCTGTGGGAAAACAAGAGAATAATCAATGTTACAGTAGTTAAACAAGCATGCCTTTAGATTAAAGGCAAAGGCTTCCATTATAGATAACACAACATATTATATTTCAATTTATGAAGTTCACTAATTTTGTATGCAGACTAATTTTTGAGGATATGATAACAACTATTTATTTGTCCTTGTTTTTCAGCAGGTTAGATTGCAATAACCTTGAATTGCTAATTGTTCAGTGGCGTAATGAGCCAAAACTGTTTTTTTTTTTAGGGGGAGGGGGGCTGAACCAGATTTTGCAAAGGAGTGAAGCGGGGGGAGGGTATGGGGAGCTTTTGCTTTTTTGGACTTGAAACTGTGCAATCTTAAGAAGGAAATTCTGACTTGACGATATGTACTATAATGTGGGTAAGTGCATCATGATCCTACTGTCCGGAAAAAGAGGTTATACAGTGTTTTTGTTGTTGTATATAACTTCACAGGGCTCGACACTAGCACTGTCCTCATTGATTGACAAGTATGAATTATGCGAGGAAAATTTCACAAATTGTTTAGTTTGGTTGCCAGATCGAAAGTAATCATATACTCGTATATATATGCAAGTACCTGTTATATTTGGGCTAGTAAGATTTTTGGAAGATTCTGAACATTTATGATTTGACTCGTCCAAATGGGCCAGTAGAAAAAGGAAGTCAGTGTGGAGGTGTGCCTTCATAATATACTTCTTGAAACCCAGGAGTGCATGGTTACCTGGTGGGGTAATTGGGCATCAGGTCTAACTATATAGCCCAATTAATGCACCTTTGTGGCTCCTTGTTGGCGCAGCATGTTGAAATGACACATTATAGTCCTGTTCCTACAGCACTAACAAGGTAGATTAATGTTGCATTTATATGGATGCTTTATCTGTTTTAGAATGATATTGAGCCAGCCAAGGTGTATGTATACACACTCGTACCAACATTACCATACTGTTGTGTGGAGCAGGTAATGCTTAAATAAGATAATGCATGATGGTGTCTGATAATTGAATGCCAACACATGCATTGTCTACATACTCTCTGCTACATGGATATTGTAGGCATGGCTTGTTTATGGTCATACAATGACAGGGGCTCAAGCCCAGGAGCACCCCTCCCCCCTCGCTACGCCAGTGTAAGTGTTCAGACTTCAGACATGTAATTCTTCCCCCAAATCGGGTCCTACTAATCATCAAGTAGCACTACGAATCCACCGTGAAGCACTACGAAGCACTACATACATGTAGGACTGCGAAGAGTACTTTGGAAAGCACTGCGAAGAGCATCCTGTAATAAAAATCCTATATGGGTGCGCTCCCACTGGCTACTGCACTGAATTGCACTCCGCACAGAACTAATGGCGCTAGCAAATGAGACCTGATTTACTTTCTAACCCCAAACATTCTGATTGTTTCATCATATTGTAGATACACTGTAGATACACTGTATAATTGTTGTTGGAATGAAAAGTGGCTTAGCTAGGATAGTTTTTTAGGGGGAGGGGGTTTGGATAGTTCCTGAGGTCCCCATCATTCTAGATAATTGCCCCAAACTGAAATGAATATGTCATGAATGATCCGATTTGGATTTTTATATCTTATGCCCCACAAACCTTCTGTGCCCCCATCTGTGCCCCCACCCTCCCTACCTCGTTAAAATTCATACTCCATGAAAAATGGTAAACGGATATCGATCAGCACCAAGACACATTTTTTAAAAGCTGTTTTTTACACATGTATACAAATTGAATCATTTATCTGTACAAACAGTCTCGATTTGGGGCCATCTAGAAGGATGGGGAACTCAAGAAGGTCAAAGTCCCACCCCCATCCACCCTCCCCCATTTTTTAAAAATTGTATGCATTCAATTGTATTATGTTCCTCAGCAAAGTTCATTTGCTACCCACAAAATGTTATGTGCCCCCTCCCCATACTCCCCCTCCCCATGTGTTGGATAGTGTAGCAGGCGAAAGAGGTTAATGGCACATCTACTAGTAAATAGGTCCAGTTTACTGGACCATTTACACGCAACATATAGGAAAGTGCGTTAGCATCGACATACCTAGCTGATGCCATCTACCGACAAGAAATCACGCAGGAAGCTTGCTCTTGAATACTAAAAATTCCAGCGTGACAGACGGGACATCCACTCATGACTTTTTCACAGTTTTGATTGATTTGTAGGCAAATGGTTAAACATTAAACAGGAGTTTTTATGCTTATGATATTAAATTGCAGTCATACTTTCAAAATATATGAGTTTTATTTGTTGTGACCTCTGACCTAGATGTCAGTGGGTCGTTGAACTCAGCGTGACAGACAGGACACACTTTTACCAAGCTTTTTTCACTACCTCACTTAATTTAAAATCCCTGCTAACTGGATGATCTTACTTGGCTGCTCATGTCTGTAGGTTATTACTTGCCTAAGGCCAGTTGTATGCCACTACTTAGGGAAATCCCCCATGTATGTCTTAAATAGGAAAAAATCCAAAATATGAGCGTGACAGACGGGACAAGAAAAACGTGACGGACTGAACATGTACAATTCCTATGGGTGAATTGGACAATCTGTAAAATATACAATTTCAGTCATTTTTAGGAGTTTTTTTTGTAATAAATTACACCCTTATTGATAAAAGTAGTTGCTAAAAGATAAAAGCAGTGTTATTTTTAAAATTTAAATTGATTAAGGTAGGTAAGCTATGAAATAATCTAATTTTACATAGTACAACACGATATCCAATGCATGGGACTGTAAAAAACCTTAAAATCCCCACCAATTACCTAAAATGTTGTTTTTACAGGTTATTTAAGTTGATAATGCCACCAACTATTGTGATAAGCCTCTAAAGTGACAGATTTAGCCAAACTCATTATGAAACAGCAACAACCTAGTTGAATTAACAAATTAGTAGTAAAAAGGAGTGTGACAGACGGGACAAAAACGTGACAGACGGGACAAAACGTGACAGACGGGACAAGATTAAAACATTGATATTTATATTCATAACTTATATTTTTACAAAAATGTAGTGTTAATGTAAAGGTAATAGGCCTTTGTTAATAAATATAAAGTTTGATCCAAAACCAGTCACAGGTATTTGCTAGGAATTAATTAATTGTAAAAAAACGTGACAGACGGGACAAAAATTGAGTTGAACTTTGACCCCCAGTAAATGCACGAAATACAGGTTTTGGCGAAATGTTTTAATATTTATTTGAATTTTCACTCCGTATCTATTATTTGCATTCAGTTTTTGAATATGCATCTAGATATAAACTAGAAATTGCGCGCTCGGCGGGTCGCGCAGCCGAGCACATGTATCCCCCGAACCAATTGCATTGCACTTTTGTGGGTTGTAATATTGTGAACTGAACAAGTTTGGTGGTGTACGTTGTTCTACTAGGCTGGCAGTAGCCTTTGGGCAAGGCCTCGCGCGCTGTTTGTCCTCCGAGCAGGGTCTGATTAATAGACAAGGCGATGTGCGCTTACAGCAGTGATCGCTGGACTGAGCCGCGTCAGCGGCGAGGCCTTTGCTAACTTGCGGAGCTCATTAATATTGGCATATGTAACAGGCTCTTACATTATGCAGCAGATTCTGTGAATAATCGACTCGCGGGGAAGGGAGATCGCGCGCAAGAACGAGTCGGTTTCAAGAGAGTCGATCTCTTATGCCGACTCTCCTCGGTTCTAATCAGAATAGAATCAAACTATTTCGCGCAAACGCATGGAACTGCCGTGTCTCGCACAGACACAGTCTCTCCCGGTCTCTCCCGCACCGGTCCCGTCTTATTTATTTCAAGAAAACAACGCTGGCGTTCGTACGTGTACAGCGCATATACGTACGCATGCATGCAATTCGCAATTCAAGCGATCCAGTTCTAAAAAAAAATGGTTAAAATGCAGTGCATTTGTGGCCCCAAATCCTCTTAAATAAACCAGATTCCTAAATCAATTACTTTTTTGCATTTCTAAAATGATTTCTACGGAAAAATGATATCAAACTGTTCAGATTTACCTCGATTACAAACGCACTGCATTTTAACAATTTTTGTTAGAACTGGATCGCCAGCGCGGTAGGCGATCCGGCGAGTTACCTTCTCACATACACAGAGCTGATTGTGTGATTGTATGAGTTATGTGTACATGTACGCTATACGATCTCAGAACCGATTCTTCTCGGAACCGAGACATGGGTATGGAATCAGAATCGACTCCAAGCTGGGGCAGAACCGCCCAAGCCTACTTCATACCAAATAAGAAAATAATCGGACAAGAACTCGGACCTGTAGAGCGGTCACAAGGTAATCTTAACTATTTCTTTATATCATGGTTACCATGGCAACCATGAATCCGCCCCACACCAAAATCAATAGGCTTCATCCTCTTTCCTTAATACACCTTCATACCAAATAAGAAAATGATCGGACAAGAACTCGGACCTGTAGAGCGTTCACATGGTAATCTTAACTATTTCTTTATATCATGGTTATCATGGTTACCATGGCAACCAGGACTCCGCCCCACACCAAAATCAATAGGCTTCATCCTCTTTCCTTAATACACCTTCATACCAAATTAGAAAATGATCAGACAAGAACTCGGATCTATAGAGCGTTCACAAGGTAATCTTAACTATTTCTTTATATCATGGTTACCATGGCAACCAGGACTCCGCCCCACACCAAAATCAAAAGGCTTCATCCTCTTTCCTTAATACACCTTCATACCAAATTAGAAAATGATCGGACAAGAACTCGGACCTGTAGAGCGTTCACAAGGTAATCTTAACTATTTCTTTATATCATGGTTACCATGGCAACCAGGACTCCGCCCCACACCAAAATCAATAGGCTTCATCCTCTTTCCTTAAGACACCTTCATACCAAATTAGAAAATGATCGGACAAGAACTCGGACCTGTAGAGCGTTCACAAGGTAATCTTAACTATTTCTTTATATCATGGTTACCATGGCAACCAGGACTCCGCCCCACACCAAAATCTAAAGGCTTCATCCTCTTTCCTTAAGACACCTTCATACCAAATTAGAAAATGATCAGACAAGAACTCGGACCTGTAGAGCGTTCACAAGGTAATATTAACTATTTATTTATATCATGGTTACCATGGCAACCAGGACCGCGCCCCACACCAAAATCAATAGGCTTCATCCTCTTTCCTTAATACACCTTCATACCAAATTAGAAAATGATCGGACAAGAACTCGGACCTGTAGAGCGTTCACAAGGTAATCTTAACTATTTCTTTATATCATGGTTACCATGGCAACCAGGGCTCCGCCCCACACCAAAATCAATAGGCTTCATCCTCTTTCCTTAATACACCTTCATACCAAATTAGAAAATGATCGGACAAGAACTCGGACCTGTAGAGCGTTCACAAGGTAATCTTAACTATTTCTTTATATCATGGTTACCATGGCAACCAGGACTCCGCCCACACCAAAATCAATGGGCTTCATCCTCTTTCCTTAATACACCTTCATACCAAATTAGAAAATGATCGGACAAGAACTCGGACCTGTAGAGCGTTCACAAGGTAATCTTAACTATTTCTTTATATCATGGTTACCATGGCAACCAGGACTCCGCCCAACACCAAAATCAATAGGCTTCATCCTCTTTCCTTAATACACCTTCATACCAAATTAAAAAATTATCGGACAAGAACTCGGACCTGTAGAGCGTTCACAAGGTAATCTTAACTATTTCTTTATATCATGGTTACCATGGCAACCAGGACTCCGCCCCACACCAAAATCAATAGGCTTCATCCTCTTTCCTTAATACACCTTCATACCAAATTAGAAAATGATCGGACAAGAACTCGGACCTGTAGAGCGTTCACAAGAAAATCTCTGCGGCGGACGCGGCGGACGCGGCGGACGCGGCGGCGGCGGCGGCGGCGGCGCGATGAGGCCAAATCCATAGTATCCCCCGAAGTGGTTCGGGGGTGGTTCGGGGGATACAATTATACAGATATAAGGGCAATTCCGTATGAGAGAAGGCAAAAACACCACATCTCAAAGTTGAGCAATCTTCCCTAAATCAAACTGTTATTGATAGAGGAAAACTTGAATTTTAGGAAACTGAAAACCATTTGTGTATAGCTCTACTGGTTTTGCAAATATTTCTGCTTGAATTGAACAGAAATTTATGACCTTTTATTCATAAATCAGCTTCATTTCATGAAAATTAAGTGAATCTTTTAATTCAGTGATTGTTTCTGCTCTTTTTCTCATATTTTCCATACAATGTAACAACAATCACAAATTGTAAAGCATGGGCAGTAACTTCATTGCATTTTTTTTTGGAGAAATTTTTGAAATCTATGCATATTTGATCGTAATTCCGTTACGATAAAACGTAATAAGTTTTTCTCAATATCTTATTACTTGTTCTTTAGTCATGTCATTGTGAATTCTCTTCCTTCACCACAGTCCTAAGAACTTCCAACATAATTTTCTGAAATAATGTCACTACTTTTTCCAAAATTGGCATAACGGTATTAGTAATTCCGTTACGTAACGGAATTACACGCACATGGTTTGTAAGATATTGAATGATATTGCTGAAAATAAAAACATTTCTTGTTCTCAATGTAGAAATACCCTTTAAATAGCATGAACTGTAGCCATGTAGACAATACGTCATTATACAAGTACTGTACAATGTTACTTTATGTGACTCATTGTACCCACATGCTTCATATTGCATCAATGGTGATTTAACTAAATTGATACGATAGATAATTTCTCTAATCTCTCCATGAACATAATAGAGATGATAATGTTCTATCATTAAATTAGTTTCCAGCAAGAACCACTTGACTGAAATTATGAAGATGCAGCAGATTCATGTTTGTACTTTAGAAAGGGAAAAACAAAAACAATACAATTTTGTACAATTAGTATGACACTGGTGCTACATTTGTTTTCTCACATTAATTTACATTCATGTATTTTAAGATATAAAGCATACCTTCAACTTTCAAGGAGATTTAATATTAATAATTTTGTAATTGTATATAGATTTGAATATCATTGATCAGTTAAAGGCTCATAACTTATCATTAATTATGTAAATTTGTATTAAACTGAAGCATATAAAATTAAACATAAATACAGAATAGGCTTCAAGATATTCAAAACTAAACATAATACAGGCTAAGATACACATGTTTTATTCATTATCATAAAGTCAGAATACATTGAGTGTTCAGTGTGCTTCTGTATGCAGATCAAAGAAGAATGATGTACAAAGTATTTGCATTTTCAAATGGGAATTCCTAAAGGTGTCTTTAATTTTTGGCAATTCCATATTTATATTTTATATGCCAACTTTTTGTTTGAGGATCATACACGTTTATATCCGATATACATCTATACACGTATTTCATGGAATGGATGAAAACGCATTCCAAATTGATTTGAGAGTAAATTAAGATCAATTTAGGATGAATTTTTTAAAGAATAATTTTAGAATATAACAAGAGTTTATATAACAAATCTTGATTTTATTGTAATTCTGTTACACACACACATAACTTCAGGATTTGTTCTGGTCCTTATGTAAGAGCTTGTGATGAACAATGCATACACATTCTTTACTAATGACTATAAGCAGAAAAGCAGAAAAATGTAACCAAGAAATTGCATTTTCATGGGTGGATTTCACAGGCGTAATTCCGTTACAGTGACATTCGTTTGTCTTAAGGTAATTTCAGAGGTTAAAATAGATCATTTCTGGAAAAAAAGATGTACCAAATTCAAGTTTGTAACTTAAATGATAAGTTTTTATTACCAATGAAGAATTTTTTGTGGTAGCTTTTGCAGAAAATCATTACATAGTTAGTGTTGAATGAAAGACCCCTTTCCGTTATGATTGTATTTTGGTCTCTGGACGCTACAGTGTTATAGATTTGTAACAATCTTGGGTTCTGTTGTACCTCTAGTACCCCTGCCAGTTATTAAAGTTTTAAAAACTGTGAAAGTGAAAGGAATTTTAAATATGATTAAGAAAACAGAGCTAAAAATCACTTATTTGTCATTCTGTAACGGCTTGGTACGAACAGTCACGTCACGTTCACGTCACGTCACGTGAAGGTTCTGTACCTTTTGTGAAACAGGTCACCCAAATCTACGAAGTGTTGGGTTACGTGACCCAACAGTTTGTAGATATACTGCAATTCATGAAAGCTCACGTAAATTGGCGCTTGCGTAAAACAAATTAATGTAAATTGTCGTTGAGAAGAGACTAATTCTCGGTAAATTTAATCGTGAACGAACCCGTCCTACCTATACCAATTATAGGCGTAGACAGGCCTGGGGGCAGGGGGATGGACACCCCCTACCCCCATCCCCACCCCCTTACATAATTCAAGAAATGTCTTGGTCTCGGCCTCGAAATTTGTGACCGGTCCTGGTCTCGCCCTCGGCTGCGGTCATTTTCTACGGACACCCCCTACCCACACTCCCCCCGCTTACTTCAATTTGTCTGACGAAATATCCCCCCCCCCCCTACACCGACCCCTTGAAAAAATCCTGGGTACGCCACTGCCTACAAGTAGCTAGTTCGAATGTCAAATACATTAATTGATTGGTTGGTGTGATTGTTTCATTATAATGATTGACTGATTAATTGATTGTTTATTAGAGATTGACTCTATTCAAGAACCATAAATAAACACTATTAATCAAATCATTGTTTTATTACTTTTAAACTCATTGATCACTGCAACTCACTCACTCACTCACTCACTTTCATGCACATACAACGCCGTTAAGGGCCAGTACGCTCAGACGTCGAACACGGGAACTTCAGGCGTATGCGAACTGAATTGTCCGCTGCGTGTAGCAATTCAGCTGGAAATCAACATTTTGTCAAAATCCACGCACGACAAGTCTTTAGAAATACTCCAATAACAAGACAAATAATGCAAGTGGTATGGTTGTACATTACCTAAATGACAGAACTGCATATTATCGTCTCAGATTACTCTGAATTATGCACGTACATATTATAAACATAATGATTGAAAAGATTTGATAAGGGGGTATCGGCATTTTCGTCGACATTTTAAAATCTCTTTGTGCGTGTATGTCTAGTCTTAGTAACAAGCGTTTGCAATTTTAAAAATCTTGATTAAACGCTCACGTCACGATTTGGTTAACGCGACACTTCGAGTTTTACCGGCATGGAAAACGACAAATTGTTGGGTCACTTTACCCTACACTTCGTAGATTTGGGTGACCTGTTTCACAAAAGGTACAGAACCGTTCACGGAACGTTAACGTGAACGTGACGTGACTGTTCGTACCAAGCCTTCTGTAACAGTGGAATTCCCCATTCACAATGCATTTCCATTCACACAGATTTCCAATATTCAGGAAGTTTACAAGGCTTTTATAGCATTGAAAGTTGAATGATTTGACCTGTTTGTGATTTGTAATTGTTTAAATGTTGCTTGATATTGATTATGTGCAGTTATTTAGCATTTCACATAATGTAGTACATTTTTTTTCACAATTTAACCATTTTTCTTGAAGTAAAGGAAAAATTGTAAAATGTTGCTTTTTTTTTCTTCAAATATGGTTATTATTGTCAAATTATTGATTTTTGAAAAGTATTGAAGCTAAAATGTGAATTCTTTGTTGTTCATGTACCGATTTGTGGAAAAATTGATTTCACTGCTTAAGTTGTGTAATTCCGTTACACACATTAGTGGACATAGCTCCTAGGATTTTTCTTTCATTAAATTGATGCAATCCTTTTTAATTTCTTGCCTACTAATATGAAGCTGAAAATAAACCGAAATAAAGCTGGATTTGAGCAATATTTTTTTCAAATTTCACTCTTATTTGTATTTTGGCCATATTTTCATTTATTTTACACATAACAAGTTCAAAAATTGCTTTACAGATATGTCAAATTATGGTTTATATTCAAGTGCTAGATAGCCTTGATGTTTGCATTAGCATGTAAGAAAAGTTGAGTGCAAAATAATTGAGTTTTCCTTGTAACTTTCAGAGATGTAATTCCGTTACAAATTTGTGTAATTCCGTTACAGTGGTCTTTTTTCAAAAAAGTGCATTTGTGAACTTATCATTGTGTTGTTTATGCACGTACTTGTTCCAAAATGAAGTTGACATTATCAAGATAGAATAAATACATAAAATCAGTTTCAAAGTGTCTTATATTTCAGAGAAACTCAACGCAAACTTGTAGCAAAAAAAAAACTCCATTCTCCGGTAATTCCGTTACGGTCACACATATTGGTCTAGTGTGCAACAACACATGGAAGATATAAAACCATTTCCCTATCATGTTGTAGCCTGGTTACCTGTGCAACTTATACAGTGTATAAGTATCAAAATTTACTTAAGTCATGAGAATATTGCGCAGGGAATGAAATAATGAGCAAAAAACGTCTCTGAATGTTATTCCGTTATGGTGGAATTGCCCATAATCAATTTCAAATAACCCTTATTTTTCACAAATATGTCTAAATCCAATTAATAAGTCTAAAGATGCAGATTTTGGGCAAAAATGGCAAAATATCAAAAAAGCAAATATGGTTTCAGAAAGTTCAAGTCATGCATTATCAGCCATAATAAGAAAAAAAACTCCCCAGCAAACTTAATTTTGTTTGTTTTGGTAGACATTTTCATGGAATTGCTAGTGCATTACTATTCAGACGCGTCCGTTTGCGCTATCGATCCCTGAATCTTCGCTTCGCCTGCCTCGCTCGCCACCGCGACGAAACACATGCTATTCTATGAGAGACAGATTTTCTTTGCGATGGGATTTTATAGCGTGGGAAGGGCGTGCACGCGCGCTTCGGACATAATACCGTAAAACTCCGTGTATAAGACGCACTCGTGTATAAAACGCACCCCCAACTTTCTATAAAAAAATAAAAATAAAAATTAAAAAAAAACAGTTTTTTTTTTTTTTTGTTTTTTTTTGTTAGAACATTTTTTTTTTCTTGAATATTCATATATTCATGAGGTAGCAATGCTCATTAAATATGCAAAATACTAAATTCATTAATAACTTTTTTGTTGAGAAAAGTTCCACTGTTTAGAATATTGAATATTAAATGAGTGCTGCTACTCATGAATATCTGAATATTCAATTAGTAGCAGTGTTACTGCTTAAAAACTTGCATTTTGTTTTGCTAACCACTATAATTTATGTAGGAAAAAGGTATATTTTGATAAATGTTCCCCCTTATATCAAGCTCTTGTCATGCCCTAGACCAGTTTAATATGCATTAAACATGACTACCGGGTGTCCCAAAAAAAAATTCTAAAAAATTTTTTTTTTTGTTTTTTTGTTTTGTTTTTTTTGGCTGTACCTGTGTATAAGACGCACCCCCCACTTTGAAAATTTTCCGACGGAAAAAAAGTGCGTCTTATACACGGAGTTTTACGGTAATCAATATATGAAGGGCGTATTTACTAATGCTGTTATCTGATCCGGGAACGATCCGATTTCCCGGCGATAATCGCTTCTGAGCCGGATCCGAGACGGATCCGAGAAATAAATTTTCTCGGTAGAAAATATCGGAAGATTTTGCCGACCCATTTTCTCCAGTAATGTTTGACAGTCCATTAAGTAGTGTAATTTAAATAAAGAATGGGGGAATCAATATTGTTTACTTTATGAGTGGTTATTTTGGAGAAATTATTGGTTTGTTAATTCGTTTCGCAGTCGAAAATTGAACAGGATGCGCAAAATTGCTAGTCATTTGAACGATATTGCGGACAGAAATGCACACAAAGTTAGGCCGACACTCTCGGGGAGACTTCAGATGTATATCTGTATGATCGAGCTGATCAGCCAGTGCATTCTAAAAGTGGCTCAAAATACGTATTTTGGTTATTTGCACCATGTTTAAATGTTTTGATATTCTACTTACATGATTGCATGGCGTTTAAAAGCTGAACAGAAAAAAACTGAGCCCCAAAGCAATGCAAACAACTACTAAAAAAATCGGTAAATAACAACTACTAGTATACATAACAGATCGCGGATGAATCCATATCCGGCGTAAGAACAAAGACCCATACACGAGCGAATATGCGTGAAACATGCCCAGCATGCAGTGCAGCGGCCCGAAAACTTGCTGCTACCGGTACCGTAACTACTTCAACCTTCCCTCACAAACGTGCTTTGGAAATTTATCGATATATTCAGCGCAGTTTTTCATTGTTTTGGGGGTAATTTTTTTAATCTGTTCAGCTTTCAAATGCCATGTTATCATGTAAGTAGACTACCAAAATTGTGTTGATTACAAAAAGGCTAATTTATAGCCACTTTTTGAAGGCTCTCACCAAGAAGATCGTACAAATTTACATGTGATGTTTCCCCGTGACTGGCCGGCTGAGTTCTGTGAATGTGTGGCACGATGCTGAACAAACGATCTATTTCTAGGCCCAATTCACTTCGGAAAAAATACTTTTCTTGCGAAATTTAGTTAATTCTGAATAGTCTGTAACTGTTTTTCTGTAAAGATTGATATGTGCATGCCTCAAAGCGTCAACATTGTTAATATTATTGGCATATAAAACAAGAAAGATAAGTCTACAACGCTGCATTTTTTTCAGAGCAAATTGCAATATTATTTTTTTCCGAGATCCGATCCGATCCGAGAATCTCGTTAGCGATTTTGAATTCTACCGATCCGAGAACGATCCGGGATTTTTTCTTTACCTAACAGCTTTAGTATTTACTCAAAATACACATTTACCCAAAGAGTCCCCTTTTAAGAATTTGAACAGTTTACCTTCTGATTTCATTAAGTCATGTGTGATCAAATTCATCAAAACTTGAAATGATACAAATATGAACGATGATGATCAGACTCAAATTAATAAAATCCGAATGTAAACCATTCCTAGTCCTAAACTGAGACTATTTAGCAAATTTGTATTTTGAGCAAATAGGCCCTTCATCAGGGTTCATACTTTGTGTAAATGCTTACCACGATTCAGGGTGTGCAGCAACTACTCATTTTTTCCAGAGAAAAGGAGCTCAAATATTACGATTTGGATTTCAAAGGACAATAAAAACAGCATATTTGGTAAGCATAGTAGTTTAACTTTATTAATGTTAAAACAAAATGCATGAACCAAACGTTTAAACCTAAAAATCAGAACAAAAATTGCTGTCGGGCCAGTAAAAAACTCATATTCCCAATGTTTGCTGGCCCGATCGGGCCACCAAATGTTCAAACAATTGTACACAATATTATGGTACTTATTGCAAATTTGATACCTCACAGAAAAATACTTGATTTGTTGTTTAAAAAGAGAGGAAAGAGAGGTCAATAATGAACAGTTTCAGCGCGATTGACAGCTCAGAAAAGCTAAAGACGCAAATTATTATAATTAGGTACCATATTATAAAAGCCTTGTTTTAATTGCCCCCCCCCCCCCCATATCCGATCCCCCGGCATGTTCCACTTGGGGTAGGTAGAAGGATTTTAAATTAACTTTATAATCAGTTCAGTTTGAATATAAAACTTAAATAAATGATAGGAAATATCAAGAATAATATTTGCTATACTTGCAGAAATAAATTTAGAGAATGTTGTCTGATTTGTATAAGTTTGATTTATATTGTTGTCCATAGTGATTACAGCCACCCCCGCCTTGCAAATGGAGCATCCCATTTCATTGTGAATCACAACTTGACTCGATCGATCGGAGACGGCTTTTCAAAGCCCATCATTGTTTGTTTTAACAAGAATAAAACTCCACAATTTGAAAATATTTCATTTTTATGAGGTTTCCAAAGAGTGATCTACAAAAAAAGTAAGGTCAAAGAAATGTGAGAGCATATTTTCAAATAATCAAATTCGATCATGCAGCGCAACATCGTAGCTGTAGTCGATTGACTTTGCATGTGACTGCGTGTGACTGAGTTGTGTC
The DNA here is from genome assembly GCA_037951105.1 of Echinarachnius parma. Taxonomy (NCBI): domain Eukaryota; kingdom Metazoa; phylum Echinodermata; class Echinoidea; order Clypeasteroida; family Echinarachniidae; genus Echinarachnius; species Echinarachnius parma. The sequence continues at coordinate 75,476 of JBAMJV010000916.1, read as the reverse complement.
CGCTGTGAAGCCGAATGTTGTGACTTGCGTGTGATATTGTTTACGAAGAATCTGGAGTTTGTTTGATTAATAAAACACCACAATTTTAAAATATGGCAATTGACTAAGGTTTTCAGACAACATTGAACAGAATTTTGAGGTCAAATAACGGTGAATTTCTCCTCTTCTATCATCAGATCATTTTTGGTTTGTCCCCGATTGATTGCCTATGGCAATTTTACTGATGTTTTTCTTTATTTTTTTCGGGCCAGTAAATTTTGGTTTCGGGCCACCAAAATTGGAAAAATACCAATTTTACTGGCCCGACCGGGCCACCAGCAAAAAAAGTTAATTTCGAGCGTTGGCTATTGTAATGTAGCTATGTGTGGTTATGTGCACATCTACTAGTAAATAGGTCCAGTTAACTGGACCATTTACACGCAACATATAGGAAAGTGCGTTAGCATCGACTACCTAGCTGATGCCATCTACCGACAAGAAATCGCGCAGGAAGCTTGCTCTTGAATGCTAGTGCATGAGTATTCAGATGCGTCCGTTTGCGCTATCGATCCCTGAATCTTCGCTTCGCCTGACTCGCTAGCCGCCGCGGCGAAACACGTGTTATTCTATGAGAGACTGATTTTCTTTGCGATGGGATTTTATAGCGCGGGGTGGCCGTGCACGCGCGCTTCGGACGTAATAATCAATATATGAAGGGCGTATTTACTCAAAATACACATTTACCCAAAGAGTCCCCTTTTAAGAATTTGAACAGTTTACCTTCCGATTTCATTAAGTCGTGTGTGATCAAATTCATCAAAACTTGAAATGATACAAATATGAACGATGATGATCAGACTCAAATTAATAAAATCCGAATGTAAACCATTCCTAATCCTAAACTGAGACTATTTAGCAAATTTGTATTTTGAGCAAATAGGCCCTTCATCAGGGTTCATACTTTGTGTACATGCTTACCACGATTCAGGGTGTGCAGCAACTACTCATTTTTTCCAGAGAAAAGGAGCTCAAATGTTACGATTCGGATTTTAAAGGACAATAAAAACAGCATATTTGGTAAGCATAGTAGTTTAACTTTATTAATGTTAAAACAAAATGCATGAACCAAACGTTTAAACCTAAAAATCAGAACAAAACGTTTTCAGTTTTACTTCAAAATGTCGTCAAATCGGGCGACCCTATAATCAATGCTAATGGACCTATGTGTGGTTATGTGGAGCACTGCATTGTCAAATACAAAAGTGAATGCTACGCCAAATTCATTTTAATAATATACCGTAGAACACCATCGTCAAGCACCCCCCAATCACCTATACGCATCTTGCTTTTAAAGACGTTTCCATGAGATTCACCTCCATTATTATCCTCATGAATATTCCTCACCATTATTTGCATTCTTGATTAAAGTTTCCCGTTTGGACAGAGAGCGGGCGCTCTTTAAAAGCAAGATGCATATAGGTGATTAGGGGGTGCTTGACGATGGTGTTCTACGGTATCTATACATTGCCTACGTCTACAAAACACACCAGTATTGTATTGTGCGTAAAGTCTCTAAAATACTGGCAATGAAGCCGAGGCTAAATCTTTGCAATATTCAGATTCAGATTCACTGTTTAAATTATAAATTGTGGTTGAAAAACACAATAGAATCATTGAAGTATAAACATATATATAGAACATTTGAAATTTAATATAATAATATATATCTACTGACAATGTGAAACAGATTAGTAATTATTAGTATTAAAATGAGGCCTGTAAAGTGTCTAACTCCCCCAAAATTACTTGGAGCTTCCTCGTTTCTCTTCTAGTTCTACCGTGTTGTCTAGCTTATGGTAAGAGAAGAATAAAATAGGGTTAGATTTTTTCAAATGCCCTTTTGATATGACGATATCTATCATTCAGTTCAAAAGCGTTAGCTAACGGTTATAAACCTCATAACCGTCCGTGTTAAAAGCTGACGCTAGTTTTGCTTTTTTAACGAGGAAAGCAGTGTTCTTTTTCAACGAAACTCTCACACATCATTCGGACATATCCTACAATGATTTTTGTACAGGATTGAAGTCTCAAATGTAATTTTGGGCACTATCGGACACTTTACAGGTGCACCTTGCACCTTTAATATTACTATTACATTGTCATTGCCATGCATTGGCATGCATGCATAGGCATAGCCATAGGGCATCCCCATTACATTAGGCCTTAGGCCTTAGGGGCCAGATTTGCAAAAAAATTATGCTGTAGAATTAGAAAGAATCAAAGAAAGATGTCTTATTTACGAACCTGAAAGCTTCGGTTTCACGATTGTCCCAAACCAGAGTTCACTACCTGGGCCATCCTGTGACTGAAATTGAGAAATCAGCGCTGCTATCGTAACAAACCGTGTTCTATATTCTGCTTCTAGCTTGACTTGCAGGGGTTCTACCAGCACAGAATTCCAGCCCAGTACAACGGGTGGAAGAAAGATCCCTACCCCGGCCCCGGGCGCGCCCGTCGACTCGCGGCTGTGATGGGGTATGTGACACGCGTTATACCATACAACCACTGCCTGACTGGTATCGGATCGGAGCGGGGAATCCCCCAAACATTGGTCATTGGTGCAGATTTTATTGTGGGTGCAAGGGCGCCAGCTACCGTGGATAAGCAGCAAGCCGTCTTTGTGAAGTGACTTGGCTGCCTGTGGGTGTAAGAGGGGGGGGGGGGGGGGGGGGGGGGGGGGGGTGAGCAATTAGTGGACACCAGCCACTGAATTAAACTCAGTTTAAATGTATTGATATTCAAAGGGATAGTTGAGTATTGGTCAAACTTACGTAACCAAAACCTAGCACCATTACCGTACAAAATTAACTTCATCATGCTCTAAAAGTATACAACTACAAACGACTCAGTAAAACCACTTCTTTTTTTTTTTTGGGGGGGGGGGACGACACCCTGTAGTCATGTTCAATGCATATTACACTGGTCTATGGCATGACAAGAGCCCCTGTTATCATTCAAAAAGAGCTGTTACAACTCAAGAGAGCGCTCTTTAAACAATTAATTGGTTTTTAGCTATTTGTCATACACAATTGTACATAAAATAATGATTAAATAGATATATCATCAACAAACTTGTTTTAGACTCGTTTAGTAAAATATATTGTGATATATAATTCACAACAAATGTTCACATCATAAGGGTCATATTCTTTCTAAAGCAATCAAGTGGAATGTGCACAACTGTGTGTAAAGACTAATTTAAAAATTGCTGTTTGTATTTTATAGGCTGGTAATGGTTTACTATCTACTGGTAGACAAGACTAGTGGGGGCTCTTAGGTCATGGGGTGTGCACTTCTGGACAAAAGCATGAATTTTGGCACACAGATAGTTTAAACCTTCTTCTTCAAGAAATTTGATGGAAGCAATTTTGCACGGGCCATTCTTGGCCGCCATCTTGAATTTCAAAATGGCCACCATCTGGCACCTGTTTTCATCAATATCTCAGCAACTAAAACAGCTAGAGAGTTATTTCCAGTGGCTATACCCACATAATGGGGGCCAATGAATCACCTGAATCGCATATCAAGTCTTAACATGGCAGCCATCTTGAATTTCAAAATGGCCGCCATCTGGCACCTGTTTTCATCAATATCTCAGCAACTAAAACAGCTAGAGAGTTAATTTCAGTGGCTATACCCACATAATGGGGGCCAACGAATCACCTGAATCGAATGTCAAGACTTCACATGACAGCCATCTTGAATTTCAAGATGGCCGCCATGGGAGGCCTATATTTAACTCCATCTTAGAAACTAAAGCAATTACGGAGTTCATTTCAACTGATATGCCTATCTGTTTGTGGTCAACTCATAACAATTTAACAATAGATGGATGGAAGCAATTATTCACTTCCCATTTTAACCGCCATCTTGAATTTCAAAATGGCTGCCATCTGAAACCCTATTTTCTCCAATATTTTAAAAACTAAAACAGCTGGAGAGTATATTTCAGCCGGGTACACTCACATTTTCTGGGTCAACGAATCACCTGGATCATCTTGATAAGGTTCAAATAGTAGCCATCTTGAATTTCAAGATGGCTGCCACGGGTAGCCTATTCAATTATGTATCTCAGAATAAAATTAGTAAGTGCATTTCGATGGGTATGCCCATCTTAGTTTGGAAGCAATTGAGCAATGTTGCTGATATAATGATATAAAGATAATTTGAACAAAGTAGAAATCTACTTGACCATTCGATTCATTAAACAAAGTTATCGGGTAGGAGGTTGTTCAAAAGAGAATCAATGAGTGTAGTAACCTACCTTTTGAAAAGCAGTAACATTCATTCGAGCATTTTTGCAAATGTTTCAGTCCCCATTAATGAAAACTAACTAAATGGAAAAAGTTTGAACTTTTTGTTGACCTTTCTGTTGATCTTTCGTACAAAAACGATCAATTTTCTGATGGTAGACGTCATCTGGTAGTTGGTTTCGCGCACTGTCTCTGTTCAGTGTGTGTTGAAATGCCAGAATGTATACATGCAGATATCTTCCTTCACCCTTTTTTGTATTGTGCGACATTTCTGAAATGTAGACCTTTTGCCTGTCCGATCTGACGGTCGGGAGACTCAATGTGGCCTGTTTTGAGACACTCCAGAGGAACGAATTGGGCGTCGGTGTTCCAAATAGCTGGTCTTGGGAGATTGCTACGTTTCTTTCACTTATGATTCATTGCATAGGACTGTTGTTTGATTCTTGCAGCCAAATGGCTAGTAGTCCACCCTTGGCATGGAATTACAATGTATGTACTACGCCCCACAATTATTTTTGATGTTGTCTTTAGGCGATACTAAGATTTGGTGTTTTGTTCTTGTTGGCTTTAGATACACCCTAATGCCGGATTAAATTGAAATTCAGTTGATTGCATCTGAGACTCCTAATATCAGGGCAGATGAGTGTCATGTTGAGCATTGCGTGTTCCTCTCAGTGTGGTGATCCTTCTATAGCTTTGTAATCCCAAATAATTATAGTTGCAACAAACATAAAAGAGAATAGTTATATGTTATTGTCTTGACTGGCAAGGGATTGGTGATTACAATAATGGAACAACGTAACACTCACTCATAATGTTTGTTCAAATAGGTAATTAAAGGTGAAATGAGACATTGGACAGTGTGAGTTGCTTTCCGATAAATCTCGACGTTCAGGCTACCATCAAGTTCGATCACTATCGTGACTATATAAAAGTGTCAGGGAACACTAACGACTTATCATTCCCTTCGTTAGGAAACTAAAAGTGTACTCCTGCACAAATTGTTTCTTGAGTTTGGGATGAGTATCATCCATGTAACAATACCATCAAATTTATGGTTTCGGTGCATTGTCAATGTCTATTTTTTCAAGTGTTTCATTTACAAATTTCATAGGATGGGAGTGAGAGGGAATATTATTGCTTTTGTTGGTAAAAGATCCCTTGTATAGCCAATATATGTGGACCCTGCATGTGTACATGTTCTTTCAGGGGTTAGAAACCTGGCTCACAGACAAACTGGTTCAGACATATCCTATTATATCTCCTCTTGAGTAACATACATGTCACCAAATAGCCAACTCTCGATTAGGCGTATAGAAACTATCGAGAGTGGACACGTGGAAGACGAGAGCTTTGATCATTATGACACGACTTTACGTACATTACCTACTTTAGATCCCATAGACAAAACAACACTTCAGGATACAATTATCTAGAGTATATAGGACCAGCATGACTGAGTTATATTGTCCAACTCCTGGAAGCAGATTCCTATAGCGGCATGACACTCAACACCAAATTCAAGAAATAATTCGAGCAGGAGTTAATCAATCACTTGAACTCCATTTATCCGGACTTAGCGTTACCTATCGAGGAGAAGGAGGGCATGTGGGCACTTAATTGTGGTTGCTTAGATTTATCGGAGAGAAAGTCGCACAGTTGGTTTATATAATATTTCACCTCCAGTCACCCCTGTGAACATTAGGAGTGATCCATACATTGTTCATTCCGATCCATATCAATCCCTTGACTCTCCACTTGTGGCTAATCTAATTGGGCTTTTAAAATAGGCCAAAGCCGACTAGATAAACCCACACTTAAAAGGACATATCGTTCTAACCCATATCAAAGGTGCCTTTAATAAAAGCTCTTTGAAGGAATTTGGCATCAAGAACAAGCCGTCAAGAACATTATACCACATCTTATCATCATAACAATACGACTGAGAAAAGGAGCATGAATGGGGGTGTATATGATTCCTTAGTACTGACAAACTACAAAAGGATGTTTGCAAGGAATCACATAAAGAAGATACGGAGCTGTCTCTCAAAACCATATTCGTGGAACACCGAAGCAAGAATTAAATCAATACAATGATTTACAAGATGGCTACCACCTGATATTTTAAAAGCAATCCAGGTAATTTAGTGACATCAACATTAATTATAACCACTCAAATTATCTGTGTTGCAGTGTGATCAGTAATACAGAGCTAGAGCTGAATACAGTTCCCATGGTGGCCATCTTGAAATTTATGATGACTGTCATTTGAAGACATCTATAAAGTCGATCTAGGTCATTAAATGACCCCAACAATGACATCATAACCTCTGACATTATTATCCAGATGTTATTGTTTCTGAAATATGAACCCCTTGCTTAAATATAGGAAATGAGTGTGCTATATTTACAAAATATATGGGAATGTTACAATTTTGAAGCGAAAAAGATTTCAGGTGGTGACCATTTTGAAATTGAAGATGAAGGCGAAAATTGCTTCCAACCACTGTAGGTGCATCCGAATTAGGTTCTTTCAAATGTACTCCATGTTATTTATTGCGAACACCAGACTGCATACCCACTGTAATGTAGGCTACTCTGTTGTTTTTTAGTCTCGCCGAACTTCAAGATGGCCCAATATTGGCTTTCAACCTCATGTTTCTTTCAAAGACAGACAAGTCGTTGGCCCCAGCAAAAAGTCATAGCAACTGGAAACAACTTTGTACTGTTTTTAGTTTATGATATAATAAAGAGTTAAGTATGCTAATCCCCGTGGCTGCCATCTTGAAATTCAAGATTGCTGCCATTTGACGCCTTTGATGTGGATTCAGGTGATTCGTTGGACCCAAATAAGTGGGTATAGCAGCTAAAATGAATGCTTTAGCTGTTTTAGTTTCTGAGATAAAGGAGATAAATGGGAAGTGCATAATTGCATCCAACCATATATTGGTAGATTGTTACAACTTACAAGTTGACCACAACCAGATAGGCATATCCGATATGAACTCCGTCATTGCTTTAGTTTCTGAGATGGAGTTAAATACAGGGTGGCCCAGAAATAACGGAACGGGGCACTTCCCAAAATAAAGTAACGAAATGACTGGGTCCATCGGATAGTGTGTCTCTTCAAATGAAAATTGATACCAAGAACATTAATTTTGGTCGTGTAGTTTTTGTTTTAGAGCGCTGTGAGTGACACGATGTCAGGTTCCGTTTTTTGTCAATTTTTACCTAGTCAGGGCCAGTAAAACCACACGCACCGCCTTTCATAGCGTTTAACACAGCGCGCCTTTGACAATGTGCACTCAGCCGTGTGCCGAGATAATGGGCATGGTATTATGGGCAGTGAGTGCGGTTTTACTGGCCCTGACTAGGTAAAAATTGACAAAAATTGGCACCTGACATGGTCCCACTTACAGCGTCCTAAAACAAAAACTACAGGACCAAAATTACTGTTCTTGGTATCGTTTTTCATTGGAAAAGACACATCTGATGGACATTATGGGCGTTATTACTGGGCCACCCTGTATAGGCTTCCCATTTCAAGATGGCTGCCATTTGAAGTCTTGATATTCGATTCAGGTGATTTGTTGGCCCCCATTATGTGGGTATAGCCACTGAAAATAACTCTCTAGCTGCTTTAATTGCTGAGATATTGATGAAAACAGGTGCCAGATGGCGGCCATTTTGAAATTCAAGATGGCTGCCATTTTAGGTCTTGACATTCGATTCAGGTGATTCGTTGGCCCCCATTATGTGGGTATAGCCACTGAAATTAACTCTCTAGCTGTTTTAGTTACTGAGATATTGATGAAAACAGGTGCCAGATGGCGGCCATTTTGAAATTCAAGATGGCTGCCATTTTAGGTCTTGACATTCGATTCAGGTGATTCGTTGGCCCCCATTATGTAGGTATAGCCACTGAAAATAACTCTCTAGCTGTTTTAGTTACTGAGATATTGATGAAAACAGGTGCCAGATGGCGGCCATTTTGAAATTCAAGATGGCGGCCAAGAATGGACCGTGCAAAATTGCTTCCATCAAATTTCTTGAAGAGGAAGGTCTAAACTATCTGTGTGCCAAAATTCATGCTTTTGTCCAGAAGTGCACACTTGGCCTCATATATTGACCTAAGAGCCCCCACTAGACATAATAATGACACATTGAACAATTGGTTGTTGCATGTAATACAGAATTGTAGAAAAATATAAATATTCAATTTATTTGTATGAAACAAGAAATTGGCATGAATGTTATAAGGCAACAAACTATAAACTTACTCTAATAAAACTAACTTAAAGACAATGTGTCAAACTGTCTATGACATTATACAAACTATTTATATTTAATTTATCTTTTACAAATGTATCTTTACAAATAAACTATTATTTATCTTTACAAATAAAAAGTTGGCACAGATGTATTTAGTTGTACAGAAACATTTATTTCAGTACTTGTTTAAAACAAGATATTGGCAACAGGTTTGAGATACATGTAGTACAGAATGATTTATAATATAATAGCAAGAAATGAACTCCAGTGAAAGGAGCTGTAGACCACCTGTCTATAAAGACCCCCTGCATATAAACCACTTTTCTTGTTTCCCTAGAACACGGTTCACATGCAAAACAAATCTGCTCAGGAAGATCCCTAGTTGTGTCTCCATTATATGATATTTACAGAAAGGTTTGGCTGTATATATATATATACAAACATCACTATAACAACAGGTTAAATGATAATTAACATGTTACATATTGTGCAAATAACAAACTCTTCACATGTTAAGTTCAATCTCAGTTGCATTATGTTGTATTTCAGTTAGTATGAAGGAGCAGACTTCTCCTATGACTTGCGTCGTCATGACAATGTGCTTCCATGGCATTTGAAATGCTGACAATTGCTCCACTTTTAATATTTCAGAAACCAACAAAGATAACCAAAAGCAAATATCCAACAATTAAACCCTGAACATGTTAAAGGGATAGTTGAGTATTGGTCAAACTTCACCATGCTTGAAAAGTATACACAATTACAAAAGACCCCAAAAAGAGCCGTTATAACTCCAGAGGGCGCTATTTAAAAAAAATCATTGGTTTAAGCCATTTGTCATACAAAATTGTGCATTCAATGTTTTTTTTAAAATAATGATTGATTCAATAGAGATATCATTAACAACTTTTTTAAAACCTATTCAGATTTTTTAAAGTACCGTATTTGTCGGTGTATTACCCGCACCTTTTTTCAAAAAAAAAAAAAAAAAAAGGGGGGTGCGGTTAATACACGACCATATATTTTTTTTTTTTTGGGGGTGCGGTTAATACACCGGAGCGGTTAATACACCGACAAATACGGTAGTCTTTTAATAAGCATTTAAACAAAAAAAATTCTAAAAAATCTAAATATACCCTGGTGAAGAATCTTTTGAAAAAAATATATATTTATGGATAATTCAGCCGTTTCTGAACAGATTTTGAACAATTGAAGTTTATTCTGTCATTAAAATTGTATCATGTTCTTTCAAATTTGACAGTCAGTTTTTCATTATCTCACAACAAAATATCGGGGGGCACTTCGGGAAATACCAATACTCAACGGTACCTTTAAACTTAAGCCCAAATCCTATCCTAACATTCACTGTAAACGATAAGCCTACCGATAAACACTAACAAAAAAAAAACTGAAGACAAATCCCTCATATTGTTGCATTCTTCCCTCTAGTGACTGAGAAACCTTTGTTTAATGACATAATGCTGAATGATTACTGACATGTAATTATCAAAGATCCTTGATCCATTTACAGTGAGTGCATACTGACATGTAATTATCAAAGATCCTTGATATTGATTATGTCCATTTACAGTGAGTGCATACTGACATGTAATTATCAAAGATCCTTGATATTGGTTATGTCCATTTACAGTGAGTGCATACTGACATGTAATTATCAAAGATCCTTGATATTGGTTATATCCATTTACAGTGAGTGCATACTGACATGTAATTATCAAAGATCCTTGATATTGGTTATGTCCATTTACAGTGAGTGCATATACTGACATGTAATTATCAAAGATCCTTGATATTGGTTATGTCCATTTACAGTGAGTGCATACTGACATGTAATTATCAGAGATCCTTGATATTGATTATGTCCATTTACAGCGAGTGTCAACTGTAATAGGGGATTAGTTTCTTTTGTTTGACAACATATGTTTTTAAGGGAAACATGTTATGAAACTGCAAATCCACTACAAAGCCTGGGTAGTATAATGAAAGTCAATCCAAGGGGTAATTAACACATTTCGATCCTAGCAGAATCATAATTACACAGGCACAATTACTAATAAGAAGTTAATTGATGCACTTCTATACATTTACAATTCATCATTATGCAATCAATATTAATAATGAGTAATATAGATAAATCATTCATATACATAATTCCATACAATTTGCAGAATCTTGTCTACAGTACTGAGCAGGATAAGTAGAATGTACATGTATAAGTAACAATTCATGACATTTCTTTGATTCTAGTCCAGTAGAACCTTATAACAAGAAGCATGGAGCCATGAACATTGCCTCGTTATATCGAGGGGAGGGGGAAATAAATATAAAGCACTCTTTAATGCTTCATCTACATACAATTCAAACTCTTTGCAAGAATAATGTTTGACTGCAGTACTGAGTAGGATAATGTGGTATACATGTACATGCATGAATATTATGCAATCCATATATTTACAGCGAGTTATAAATACATCCTTTATATACATATTCAATACACTTCACTTGGAGTGAATATATATTGGCTACAGTACTGAGCAGTATAGTGTAGAATGTACATGTACATGTATGACATTAATAGTACTGTGTTTATATTCAGCTGCAATACAATAGTACATGTACTTCATCTGGTTACATTAAAGGGGACCACCAGGCAAAGAACAACACATTATTATATGTTTTGGTACCGTTTAGTGATATCAAATAGATACCCAACATTTTGCAAAGGGTTGTGTAATTCATAAACAAAGCAATTCATTTCCACCACTTACAGAACCACTACTATTTCCTGGTTCCATACGGGCCAAACATTTGCGAGTGCGCCAATGCTATTCACGCGTACGTTCAGAGACAATAGAATCCCGGGCGATTCCTTCGCTCCGCACACCATTAGTCTTTGCAATTCAGACCGCATCAACGCATGCTTTAGAATGGTGATGCGTTTTCCAATTGTTTTTCTTTTTCTGAAAACATATTTTTGTGAACTTGTTGATGAAATGGAATACTTAAGATGTTACCTTTCTATAATAAGAATATTATTTTTGGGTGGTGGTACCCTTTAAACACATACAATACATTATTTTGCATCATTGATAGAATATATATTGACAATTTCACATACTTGGAAGATACCTTTCATACATTTACATCCAGTAGCACTTGGCTTGAAATGTTTATAATTAAAATGTACATGTCACGTACTTGCAATACACCAATGCCTAACATATGATCTTACAGTAATCCACTCACTAGTACTCGGAGTGGAAGACATTTCCAATGTGATCAAGATAATACGTTGAAAGACAATACATGTACAAGTGCTTCATATAATATCAATTCCCTGATTAAAAAGGCCCTTGTAATACATCAATGTCAACCATACAACAATCCAATCAATAGTACATAGTGAAAGACATTTCCAATGTGATCAAGATAACACAATGGAAGACAAGCATGTACTTCAAATTATGTCAATTCCCTAATTCACATGAGCATATACGTGATTGAATCAAACATGTTTGAAACATGCAAACTCAAGGTTAAGGAACACAATGAAAGATAAGACTGTACTTCATATAATATTAATGCACTATTTCATATGTACATGAACATGAATGAATCATGATTCATTTGAAGCTTCATTTGAATAATTAATTAGAAGAATCATTTGAAGCTTCCCTAAGGACCAATATAACAACCCTATAGGCCTACTTTTGGCCCAGAAAGATCTGATGGCTATTGTCCTGGGGTGGTATTCTGTAAGAATCTTAACATTTCAGTGAAACATATGTAAAAAGATTGAAGCAAGTCCTAAGATGAAGCCTGGTATTCTGTAAGTTTATTTAAAAATCTTAGACCAATTTAAACTTCTTTCAAAAATGGTTTGGGTGTATAAGAAGTTTTGGTTTTATGTGCGTTATATGTTTGTTGTGCGAGGAGAAACATTCAACTTCAAGTATTTCAATGAGAAGCAATTTCTGACTGGTTAGATCACATCTTCATGCCACAAATTAAATATGAATTTGTCATGTTCTGTTCATCCTACGATAACCTTACAGAATACCAAATAGGCCTATCTTAGGAAGATCTTAAAGTTGATCTTTAGACCAACTCTTCAGATCAATACCTAGAATATGATGAGAGGCAATTTCTGATTGGTTAGACCTCATTTTCATGGCTCAAATTAATGATTAAATTTTCATGGTCGTCTTACGATCACCTTACACTAGAATACCACATATGCCTATCTAGGACGAGGATAAAGTTGATCTTCAGACCAACTCTGAAGATCAACTTCCAGAATACCATCCCACCCTGATGCTAGGTTTGAATGGATGTGTCCTGCAGGTCTGGCTGACTAACTTTGACTTGGTCATACAATACAAACAAATAAAGCCCACATAGAGCCAGGAGCCAATGTTATATCTCGCATTACAATATCCCATTCTATATTACATCTACATTACAGTGAAACCCCATAATAACGAGCACCTCAGGCCTATTAAATTGACCTTGTAATCACACATATCATTGTATCAGGGCTTACAAATAATACAATACACAGAACATGTAGGCTACCTGTGAAATAGCCTTGCTATATATACATGTAGGTACCTTGTTATAACAGAGCTCATTATAAAGAGGTTACACTGCATAATATTCCTGCATACCATTGCAATGGTATCCTATTTACAACTACACTACTATGGCATCACATAGATCTATATTGCAATGGTATCCTATTTACAACTACACTACTATGGCATCACATATATCTATATTGCAATGGTATCCTATTTACAACTACACTACTATGGCATCACATAGATCTATATTGCAATGGTATCCTATTTACAACTACACTACTATGGCATCACATAGATCTATATTGCAATTTGTAATACAAAATGGTACAGCTATAGTATCCACAATCAGGATGGCTTTTGCAAGGTATTTTACCCCTTTAACAGGTTTACCCCATCAAGTGGAGAATAAATACAAAACATAGATATTTGGTCAAATCTCACTCCTCTAACACGAGTATAATTAGCACTTTCAATCTTAACCCATTAAGCAGAGGCTACTCAATACATGTAACAACAGTTCAATTGTAAGTCATCAACCAATATTATACAGTTATATAAGATGATGACGTCATAATGAAGGGAAATTGAGCATTCTTATTGGTTGATTACCTATGCTTAATCCGGTATAGTGCAGGTTACTACCTAGCAATGTGCACTATAACATCAATTTATGCACGCTATGTGTGTACAAATTTCCTATAGAGAGCCAAACAAGCCACGCAGAGGATAGCCTTGGAGTGCGTAATTTGTGTTGATGCGCTTGTTCGTGAATGGGACGTCTGTGCAATGAGCACAGTTAACTTTAACACACACTGGCGCTTGCAGGGCCTACGATGGCTGGAGGAAACACTCACAGTGTAAGCAAGGTCAATTTGGGTTTATCAAATGTGATAACAAAATCAGTTCCTCAAAATAATCATCTTATATAACAAATAGTACATGCTTCTTTTTGTTAAATATTCTACAATACACACCTCTGCATTCACTCGTTCAAATATATTGCACTCGGCCTGCGGCCTCGATGCAATATAAATGCACTCGTGAAATAAAAAATGTATCGGTGTCTATTCTGGTATATACAACTCCAAACCATGCACTATTTGTATAATATAAGATGATGACGTCATAATTAAGGGAAATTGAGCATTCCTATTGGTTGATTACTGATGCTTAATCCGGTATAGAATGGTAAAGTTATAGTGCATATGCACTATAACTGCGCAGGGGATGACTTTGGAGTGCGTAATGTGCGCTTGTTCTTGAATAGGGAAAATGCGCAGAGCCCGCAATTATTTTTAATACACGCTAGCCCTTGTACAAAGTACGCAGGGCCGACAAGAGAACACTCACAATTTGAGCAAGGTCAATTTGGGTTTATCAACATGATCACAAAATCAGTTCCTCAAAATAATCATCTTATACAACAAATAGTACATGATTCCATAATAGACACCTCTACATTTTTAATTTCTCTCGTGCGATTATATTGCACTCGGCCTGCGGCCTCGATGCAATATAATCGCCCTCGAGAAATTAAAAATGTATCATTGTCTATTCTGGTATATTCAACTCCAAACTATGCACTATTTGTATAATAGAACACAACCCGCCCAGTTCCTGTAGTTAACAGGTTTACCCCATCAAGTGGAGACAATTCCTTTAGAAACATAGATGCTTGCATGGTCAAATGATCAAATCCTACCCCTCTAACCAATGAAACAAGAGTAGTAGCCCTCTCAATGTTAACCCATGAAGCAGAAGCTATTCTATACATGAAACACTGGTACAAATTTAACCCCTTCCATTTGAGATCCTGGAATCCCCATAGACTTTGTACACAGCCCACCCGGTTCCTGTAAGCAATTGGTTACTCCATTTAGCAGAGGCTACTCAATAGATGTAACAACGGTACATCATCAATGTAATGGTACAAACGTGTTGAGATCCTGGAATCCCCATAGACTTTGTACACAGCCCACCCGGTTCCTGTAAGCAGTTGGTTACTCAATTTAGCAGAGGCTACTCAATAGATGTAACAACGGTACATCATCAATATAACGGTACAAACGTGTTGAGATCCTGGAATCCCCATTGACTTTGTACACAGCCCACCCGGTTCCTGGAAGCAGTTGGTTACTCCATTTAGCACAGGCTACTCAATAGATGTAACAACGGTACATCATCAATATAACGGTACAAACGTGTTGAGATCCGGGAATCCCCATAGACTTTGTACACAGCCCACCCGGTTCCTGGAAGCAATTGGTTAATCCGTTTAGCAGAGGCTACTCCATAGATGTAACAACGGTACATCATCAATGTAACGGTACAATACTAACCCCTTCTCTTTGAGATCCTGGAATCCCCATAGACTTTGTACATAGCCCACCCAGTTCCTGTAAGCAGTTGGTTACTCAATTTAGCAGAGGCTACTCAATAGATGTAACAACGGTACATCATCAATGTAACGGTACAATACTAACCCCTTCTCTTTGAGATCCTGGAATCCCCATAGACTTTGTACATAGCCCACCCGGTTCCTGTAAGCAATTGGTTACTCCATTTAGCAGAGGCTACTCAATAGATGTAACAACGGTACATCATCAATGTAACGGTACAATTGTACAACCCCTTTCCTTTGAGATTCTGGAATCCCCATAGACTTTGTACATAGCCCACCCAGTTCCTGTAAGCAATTGGTTAAGTTATCAATGATTATTACACATTTAGGCCAGTTTTTCGATTCAATAAATCGTGTGTTTTGTTTCCGTATCAGGTGTGTCTTTCATAGCGGGCATTATTGCTATGATATTAATATTTTTAATTCAAACATATAGAGAAACTGACCAGAAATATACATAATTCCATACAATTTGCAGAATCTTGTCTACAGTACTGAGCAGGATAAGTAGAATGTACATCAATTCATGACATTTCTTTGATTATAGTCCAGTACGTAGAACCTCTTTATAACAAGACACTGCCTTGTTATATCAGGGGAGGGGGAAATAAATATAAAGCACTCTTACCAGTACAACTACAATTATTTTGTAGAGGGTTACGTTACATCAGAGCTCGTTATAACAAGGTTCCACTGTATCATGAAACTGCTAATCCACTCTGCAAAAGCCTGTGTAGTCAATAAGGGTTGCATCTTCATCAGAGGCAGAATGAAATATATAACAAGTAGACAAACACACTTCTCAACATTTTCCATACATGATTAAATGCAATCTATATTTATAGTGAGTTATAAACACATGCTTCATATACATATATTTCAAATTCTTTGCAAGAATAATTTTTGACTACAGTACCAAGTAGGCTAATGTAGTATGCATGCATAAATATTATGCAATCCATATTTACAGTGAGTTATAATAAATCCTTTACATACACATATTCCATACACTTCACTTGGAAGTGAATATACCGAACGAGCAGTATAATGTAGAATGTACATGTATAAATACTTTAGTACTGTGAATTATATTCAGCTGCAATACAATTGTACATACTTCATCTGGTTACATTACATACATACAATACATTATTTTGCATCATTGATATGATATAGATTTACAATTTCACATATTTGGAAGATACCTTTCATACATGTAGGCTCTACACCCAGTAGCATTTGGGTTCGAGATGTATGCACTTACATTGTGCATCCATGGGACTTGTAATAGATCAATGTCAACAATATTGATCTTATAGTTTTGAGAAAAAGGGAAAATCTTTGTACAATCAAATCAATAGTACAGACTGGAGTAAATTTCCTTTGTGGTCAAGAAAACACAATGAAAGACAAATGCGTACATATACTTCATATAGTTATGAAGAGAATCTTTGCACAATCAAATTAACAGTACAGAGTGGTAGATTTGATTTGTGTTCAAGAATTGTTTGGGTGTAAGAGAAGTTAAAGCACATTAGGTGTTACTTGCATCATTTTTATGTTGTGCGAGGAGAAATATTCAATCTCAAGAATTAAAATGAGAAGCAATTCTGACAGGTTAGATCACATCTTCATGCCTCAAAATAATTATAAATGTTCACGCTAGTCCTTATTAGATAACCTTGCGGAATACCAAATAGGCCTACATGTATCTTAGGATAGGAGCCCTGGGCATAATTTTGTCATATCATCTAGGGGCACGTCCCCTCACCCTTAGGACCACTGGGAGCTGATTAGCCTCAACATACTGCCATTTACAACCAGACAATTTAATTTCATTTCAGTTTATTCAACCATAAAAAAAACAGTAATACAGCAAAATTAAATTACAAATCACAGATAAAACATACAATATTTTATGGTTTGGACTATAAAAAAAGCAAAGCTTGTAAGTAAATAGCCCAGTAATATACACCTATAAAGTTAACATACAAAATTAGAAGTATAAAACACGACAAGCACACGAAAGTAATTTCACTCACAGTCAAACACATACACACAAGTGGAATATTTGCATGGATGTATCTACACCTACAGTATCTTCATAAATATAAGTACATGATAACGTAATAAAAATAACAAAACTCTTTTTATCAGGTATGCCTGTGTGATAGTGCAATGTGGGTTTACTGATTGGCGGGAGGGGGGTAGTGATATCAAAGACGCTTAATGGAAAGACTGACCACTGTACAATTACCCTGTACAAAGTGAATGGGCAGAGTGCGATGTTCAAAATTAAAACGCACTTTGATACGCAAGCTTTTCATTATGACGTCACAATAACAATGTTTACTTCGAATACTGAGAACGCTTTCAAGATGACGCGATCAAGTTTGACGACCCCAAATTTGCATATCGCACATGGAATTTGTTTTGCGCAATTGGTTACGCGTACAATAATAAAGAATTAAATAAAGACAGTGCGCGGACCGAGCGTGCGTTAACATTAAAATATGCGAGTAGCCATTGCCACACGGTAAGATCTTTAAATTTCTCACAGCTATAATTTTAAACGTAAAAACGATATCGACTATAATTTAACTATACAAAGACAATATTAAATTAGAAAGACAATGTGTCCCCCATGTGTACTGAGTTCTGAGATAAGCTGATGTTCAATCTTCATACTCGCCTGAATTTGCCAAGTTTAAGTTAGTACGTTTTTATCCTTTTTTGTTTAAATTAGTACTAAGAAAGGGAACATTTTGTTAAAAAAAAGCTATCGACTATAATGTTAAAATGTTTTTTTTTTCATTAATAAAAATGAAAAAGATTTAGTAGTGTACCCAAACCTCTACTGATTTGTCTCTTAAGCTCGATTTGAATCTTCATTTTGCCTGACGGGACATCGCTGCGCACACGTCAGTGATCTGTCTTGTAATTTTATAGTCTTTGGTGATATATTGTGGGAAGATACCTGTATTGATGCATCTATTCTGTAAATGATTTTCAGAGATTGTGGCTAGCTACGAAGGAATACATGTCCCTCCCTCCAATAATTTGACAAAAGCAATAAGGACGTTAATAGGGGGAAATCTGTACATCGTATGTACCTCCACACTTTTTTGCATGCCCCCTCTATAATTAACAAGGATTTTACATCTCATGCACATGAACTGAGCATTCAGCAATAACGTCCTGATTTCCATAAAATATAAAGTAATAGTTTAATCCACATGAAAATAACATTTTTGACTTATGTTTAATGCAGTGTATTGAAAGGATCAAGTGACAAGATTAACTACTTTGTATTTATTACTTGCAAGCATTGTGCAGTTTCCATATCTTTCCTGTGAATTTGTCTATACCAGACAAAGTACTTCTTGCTCAGTGATGTATGCTATATGTACTGTTTGGATGAATAATGGCCATACTTGTACAAACACAAGTCTTAATGGAGGTTGCCCAAAACGTCCTCCTGGCAACTTGAAGATAAAGGTGGAACTTGCAGAACAGTCAATAACCATCTTACATGCAAACACATTTGTCGCTCCAAAACCGAGGTCGCCGAAAACGTCCTCTTGGTTCATGTGTCTCAGTTGCTGCATTACCTCCTGGTTCTATAAGACTACGACGATCATCATATTCATCATGTGAAATCCTGTAAAAAATAATGTTAAGATATAATTATGGAGAACCCCCAGAATAAAGCGTTTGTAATTCAGTCGGTTGAGCACAAGTCCAGTAATCTTGAGGTTATCAGTTGAAATAAAAAATACACGGGGGCAAACAGCGATTTGCCCCCTTAATTTGTACAATTGCCCCTGTGAGCCATAACCCATGTGATTTTTATCCTTATGTGGCATCCTCTTTGCATTTTCTTTCCTCATGTTACACCACTGTTAAAAGAATTACATTGGTTACCCATACGTCAAAGAATTGAATTTAAGATGTTAATGATAGGTTATAAAGCGCTAAATGACCAAGCCCCTAGTTACATTATTGAATTATTTAATCTTAAATTTCAAACTCATGGTAATAATCTTCGTAGATCCCCCAAATTAGAACAAAAGTAACTTTGGATGATCGATCATTTCTTTGTGCAGCTCCTAGATTAAGCTACCTGTGGATATTAGAAAATCTCAATCATTAGAAAGTTTTAAATTAAAAGTAAAAACCTATCTGTTTCAAACACAGATTTAATTTTATATATGATTGTGCTTTATATTATAAAGCATTGTGTAGTGGAATAGAATTTAGGAGCTCTTGAAGCGCAGTAGAATATATACACATAGTTTCTGCGCTCTATAAATGATTTATTATTATTATTATATTCATGAAACTGTGTCAATTTAGGAAATTGAAGTACTTCAGCAATTTCTAATAAATATACCTTATTTTATCTTCATTTGGAGGGGCTTCAGCCTCCCCAATATTCTGTGCACCACTGGATGAAGGTTGCCGGGATCCTTCTTGATCTGTTCGTCCATGTTGAACAGGGTGAGGTTCTCCATCATCAATTGAGTCGATGCTGTAAAATAAATGTACAAATAAGCATTCAGAGATAGGAAAAATTAATGCCATTAAGCTTTAGTGTATTAGTCGGTAGTAGTGCTGTTGGAAAGCATTTGTACCATCTTTGATCAAAAACATTTTTGTTTTGTTTCAGCTAACTTTTTTATTTCACTTCAAAGAAGATTCATTCCTAGTATATTCTAAATACAAGGGAAACACACAGAAGGACTGTTATAACATCGTTTACAGTCCGTTATTCCGAAGGTTCGTTATTCCGAAGGTTCGTTATTCCGGAGGTTCGTTATTCCGAAGGTTCGTTATTCCGAAGGTTCGTTATTCCGAAGGTTCGTTGATCCGAAAATAAAATCGGGTTCGTTATTCCGAAGGTTCGTTATTCCGAAGGTTCGTTATTCGGAAGGTTCGTTATTCCGAAGGTTCGTTGATCTGAAAATAAAATCGGGTTCATTATTCCGAAGGTTCGTTAATCCTAAAATGAAATAGGGTTCGTTAATCCGAAAATTAAATAAATATGACGTAGAAAAGAATTGAGTTGAGCAGTGTGAAAGACTTGGGAAAGGGGATCAATCTTACTCTAATTGCCGTGGCTGCATGGGGGTTGGGGGAGAAGGGGATGGGGGCAAAGAGTGGCTTTACAATTCTAGTCAAATTGTATTTTATTTTTCTTTGTAAAACAGTACAATAAGAATGAGATATATATATTTATATCTTTCTCATGTAAACAAACATGAAATAAAACCAAAATCAATTTGATATAATTATAATTATGTCATAAAGTTAGATTTTGCTGCTTGATATCAGTCCAAAATCACATTTATTTGTCTGAACTGTATGTATTTCATCATAAATAGCAACTAAGGGCAGGGGGTGTCCCCCCCCCCCCCCCCCCCCCCCGTTAGGTAGCTTTGGCAATCTGAGTTTTTACTCTCTTTTCCAATAAAATTTGATAAAAACCATGATTTTAATTGATTTGGGAGGGGGCCCATGACACCCCCCCCCCCCCCCCACAACTACCCCAGTGCGCACACACACACACACACGCACACACACCCTATTTCATTTTCGGATTAACGAACCCTAATTCATTTTCAGAATAACGAACCTTCGGAATAACGAACCCGATTTCATTTTAGGAATATCGAACCTTCGGAATAACGAACCTTCGGAATAAAGAACCTTCGGAATAACGAACCTTTGGAATAACGAACCCGATTTCATTTTAGGAATAGCGAACCTTCGGAATAACGAACCTTCGGAATAATGCAACAAATGTTCGGATTAACGAACCCTATTTCATTTTCGGATTAACGAATACTCAGGTATAGGAAATTTGCGTGTTCGGAATAACGAACCTTCGGAATAACGAACCGCACCCATAACATCAAGCACCTCGTTAATATCTGTAATATGTTCACTAAAAACATTTATGAAATTGTATTCATTGGAACTTTATCAACACAATTTCACTGCTGAATATAGGTTAACCGATAACTCCTATTGATGGGTAGCAGGTTAAGATTTCTGGAAATAATCAAAATGCTACAGCACCACACAGTGGAGCACTGGTCGTGCAATCTGGAGCTTTCAGGAATGGTTCGTATGTTGCCAAAATTTTTTTTGCTACTCTTTAATGTTCATAATGAGCAGATTTGTCACTGTGCACGGATGAACAAATATTGCTGTATGGTCATTTTCAACCTGTGGTAGGAAACACATTTTAAACCGATGACAAATATATTTGATTAAACAAAATTATATTATAGTCAACCAAAAAAGAAATATAACCAAATTAAGGTGCCAGTCAAGTAGTGTTTTCTGCCATAATTTAAAAAGGAAAGAAATTAAATTTAATGACTGGGCCAAGAGCAATAAAAGGTTAATAAGGTCGGATTCCTGCGGTAAACCCTGCATTATTGGTCTTTTCTTTGCATCCACCCTGCTAGACTAACCTTAATCCCATTTCTGCTGAATGTGCCTCATTGTACGATGAGGATGCTTCATGTACATCTACCACGGTGCTTGAAGATTCTGTATCTGTAATGCACAAAAATGATAAGATAACAAATGAAGGATAAAGACAAAACATGATGTGGATAAGAAATACAAAAAATAACAACCTTGGGAAGGAAAAATAGAACTATGTTCCAGTGACAAGACGGTTTATACATTATTTAACAATCAAGTCTAGATTGAGAGGGGAAAGAATTATACGGTAGACCTACCATCTGCTTCCCCTTGTGTGTCCAGTGACTGATATGCATGTCCAGATGCCAAATGTGCTGTGGTTAATTTGTTGATATAAAAGATAAAACCAGAAATATTCAGAGCATTACAAGGCGTGGAAGAACGAGATTAACAAGATAATAATGTTATAGTAATGATGTCACTTCTTCTATGACTACTAAATATGGCCCCCTGTTTATCTCATAGCATTTTGAATACACAAACCACTCGTTTACAACTAGAAGCCTCACTATACGTGTGCACAGTCACGTACCCTTTAATTTTGTACTTGGACATGATCAGTCAGGACCACTATCGCTTTTGCCATTTCATTTGAAAAAGTTGCATATTGTTCAAAAGGGAGGCCGCATTATGGCACAGGCACTAGTGTCTTTCCGAGTGTTTTGTTTCCCCCGACATGAATTGCAAATCGCCATTACGGGACAATTATGATCGCAGCCGGCGGATAAGGGATAGCCTATTCTCATCTTTATTTTAATTTCACTCATGACAAATGTTGTGGTTGCTACATACTCCGTTTTTCAGATATTGGGTGGTCAAAATAAAGGGGGCCATAGTTGGTCACCGTATCATACTGCTACTACTTCTACATGTACTTTTATGTTTAAATGTTGGTGGGTAGTACAATTGGTATGATGTACCTGTGTCATTCAGCTTGCCTCTGAGCAGTTTCTCCGCTAGATCATTCAGCTTTGCTTTCTTCAGCTTATCAGCCAGAATGTCCCTCTTATTGGCTCCTTCCTCTCTGGTGTTCCATGCCATTAAAACTTCTATAAAAGCATCCTTCAAACAATTCCGATGCTCGTCTCTGATCTGATTCAACTCAGCATGACTAATTCCACATTGGTTTCCAAGTCCATAGTAATAGCTTGGATCAATGCTCCCCGCCAAACAAAGGAGTTCTTTCTCTAGTTGAATACTACAGTAAAATACAGAAATAAAGATACGTTGTATGTCAGGATTCTTCACTAAATATGTGACAATGAAATCGTGACTAGATCCAGCAAACTGTTTGATCGTTCAGGTTCACTTCACAAATTGAAGGAAGCAGAAAATCAAGAATTTTCAAGTTGACACTTGCTACACAGTGTAAGAATAATATGTTACATCCCCGCCCCCTCGGTGGAATGAGGTCCTACTAGATCGCCAAAGGTACCATCACAGGTATCATTTAAAAGAAGACTATATTGCCGAATTAAAACATATATGTTGTTCTGTATACCCTCAAAGGTCGATCTCCAACTAAATTTCAAATGTATAACATCCAATAAAGTCTACATTCGTTTTTTCAAAAGTACCTGTTATTGTGTTTACATATATGTTAATGAACTCATCTGCTCAGATGTCGTGACGTCATTGAAGCCAAACTATGATTGTGTGCTCGCTTTATGTACACACATGTCCTTTGTACTCCGCTGTTCGTTAGGTCAATTGATTAACTAAAAATTGCGAAGGAAACGAGGTAAATTACTTTCTTTCACGTTCTGTTTCTGTTTATGTAGCGCGTGTGCTACATAAACGGGGGTCTATGAGGGCACGTGCGGAGTTACCAATTTTGTCGTAATTTGCTAAAAATTGTATTAAAGTATACCACCACATTTCGGGTAATTTTTATTGTTGATTTTGCTGATGTTATTTGTAATTTTCTTGTCCATTTTTGTAGTGAGCAAATAGGAAGAAAAATTGTATGTATTAGTAAGTTGGCCTACGGTGATTTTCATGAGAAACGTAAAGTATTGCATCCGTGACGTAATAGATTTTAAGGATCATTCATTACCTTTTGATGATTTACGTTTTCAAAAATTAAAAATTTGGGACAAGTTAAGGTTTGAAATGTTTTATTAGTATGAAATGGTTATCTGAAATTGTTATTTTAATTATCAAAGTAATGAATTTCGCCAAAACGCTCTTATTTAAAGGGACTTTAAAAGTAACATTGTCCAAATCCTCAACATAAAATTGGAATTCTAGCGGTTCTCTCATACCTTGTTGTAATCTTATTAACAAAAAAAAAGCATGGGACAGCTAGTTTCGCTTTTTAAATTTCTTTTTAAATTTTTAAAAATCACATAACAACAATATACTTTGTACCAACCACTCATTACTGTTTACACATGTAAACAAAGTTACTAGATCCCTTTAACAGGCTGCCAAGCGCCTTTTTGGTTGTTATTAGACCCAAGGAATCAATTTATTAACTCAGAAACATGACAATAGTGACCTAACACTATATAAATACTGATGCCTGCCAGAGAGTTATTTGTATTGCACATGTGGTCTTGCCAGCTCCAGCGATACTCACAACCAAACAAATATCCAAACCTTTCTTTGTAGACAGAGCAACTCTCTGTCTAAAGTTGGAGGTCACAAATGACTTATGATGTAACATTAGATGTAGCTCTCATCTACCTCTTTGCTTTTTGTGCCGTACGTACGTGTTACAAGAACTACATTCTAGACCACTAACCACTATAGGAGTACAAAAAAAAGGGGCTAGGAGGCTGCAGTCCCTTTAGTTTTGAAAACCCAAATATTCGGGATAAAGCACCTACGGTACATGTGCCTTCGGGCTAAAATCATTTAACAGAGCTCTTGCTCGATTTGAGTATGTAACCTCGCAGGGAGATGTGTTTATAAACAATGAATACATTCAAACTGCTACACACAAGGTCAGTACAAGTTGAACCGAGGTCAGTAGAGATGCTTATAAATGCTCACACTTTTGAGAAGATCATGAATATTGTCACTTTTCACATTTCCTCTGGCTATATCTCATATTATGTAAATAATGTGTTGTAACCAATTTTCTCTGCCATTAATGCCCAATGGAGGCTGTTATGTTGTGATATTGCATACAGACTTCACAAAAGCAGTTTACGTTACGATTGACATAGTGGCTGAGACAACACAAGTAGCTTCTGCAATCAAACCTGCTTTTGTTGAGTCGATCTGCATGCAGCATTATTTGAATGTAGACTGTTTCAATACATGGCACCCTCCAGTGGGCAATACAGGCAGAGAAGCGAGGTCCCAAAAACTATTTTAATTCTGAAATACATGTCCAAGAGGCAATAAATAACTACTGTTGTTACGTGAAGGGAAAACTGAATGTTATACAAATTAGAACACAGGTCAAGTAATAGTAATAACAAATGCCAGAAGTTAGCTTCCCTTTCATTCGAGTTTACTATAAGTTTGAATTAGCCTGAGCTTTCCTAACTAAAATCACTTCAACTTGCATTGTACTATTAAAGGTTCCTGGGCCTTTATAAAGTCGTACGGAGGGGACTATTAAAGCGTGCATCAATGACACTGTGTCATAGTCTAGCATAAAATATCAATTGCAATTAGTGAACAGTTTGTATCATATTAACAGATGTAATCGATGAACATAAATGTTGGTAATTGCAAACAGAGCTCGCAGTAGTTATAACGCCACTTAAAGAAACCAGTGCCTTCGCTGGAACCAGAAATGCCCAGTGTGGGGGATCTCGCATTTTCATATGTTGTCCCTGTCCTCTGGAACAATAAAATATCAATTGCAATTAGTGAACAGTTTGTATCATATTAACAGATGTAATCGATGAACATAAATGTTGGTAATTGCAAACAGAGCTCGCAGTAGTTATAACGCCACTTAAAGAAACCAGTGCCTTCGCTGGAACCAGAAATGCCCAGTGTGGGGGATCTCGCATTTTCATATGTTGTCCCTGTCCTCTGGAACAAGCTGCCAAGTGACATTCAACACATTAAATGCATATAAGCTTGTCAGAAACGTAAAAAGCGTTTTTATTGACCCAAAATTATAAATGAAATAATTTTTGTTTAAACTCTGGAGAGAGATCAGACTGTTTCATGCATTTAGATGTTGTTTTGTAGTGACAATAAGAGAAAGTCTTCCAAATTATTCATATAATTATTATTATGATATTATTATTATAATCTACAGGTGGTGATGTACATGTATATTATGCACAACGTAACAGTTAAATATATCAATCAAAGACTACACATATAAATATAAATCAAAGACTAACTGTGTTTGTAAAAAAATCTTACACTGAGTCATGAGCATGCGATGTATGAGTCAATTCACGTCTTGTGGTTAGCTCATCTGTAATGGATACAAGAAAGCATACAGTAGTTTAATGCAATAACTTTTAGGGAGGTTTGAGCAATGTGTACAAATATATGCTGCATGTTCATGAATGAAAATAATTTGTAGCATCGCACCAATTTGTTTTTAAATGACACATAAAGTAAATTGACCAGAAATATATTAAATGAATAAAAATGAGCAAAGGCAAATATTCTTTGCTGGGAATAGAGTTCGAGACCTCTGAATTGCTGGACAGGAGCCCAACCATCGAGCTCCAAAAAGCATTGAATTGGGGACATTCCCATAAAACCCTAATTTTCATTGCTTGAAAAGTAGAAGTTGGCACTAACCCAAAGATAATAAAATATACTTTTGTAAAAAAAAAAAACGTGATATGATCATGCAAAGAGATGCAGCATTTTGAAATATGACTAGAAATATTTTATATAAATGAAAATGAGCAAAGAAAAAAAGGCTAAGCCTGGATTCGAACCGTAGACCTCTGCATTGCTAGACCGGTGTTCATGTTATGTCGAATTTCCTTCCTAAATAGTAACAGATAATTGCAAGATTTCAAGTTTAAACAAAAATGCAAATGCTCCCTTTCCTTGGAAGGGAGGACAAAATATAATATTAATTTCCTGGTCTGTCAAACCATGACTCACTTACAACTTGATTATTGATATACAGTACATTACAATTCCGAATTTCCTTGCTAGGTATACACCAGATTGCATGATCAAGTGCTAAGCCCCCACTTAAAAAAACTCTCAAGAGTGGATTATGGTTGTGACGTCATCAGTCAATCACTACTCAGTTACTAATAAGATAATCAATAAACAATGGAATACACCTTTACCCAATCTGAACGCCAGCTAACTATACAATGTAGCATCACATTTTTGAATACAATACCAACTCACACACTTTCAATTTCAATAGCAGTTACCATATCCGAAAAGCTCAACCATCATTAGTACAAGGAAGTTGGAAACGTGCAGTACATTGTGGGCATGTTCTTTTTGTGTACTTCTATATTTTGTACATTTAATGTAAACTGATCAGTGATTGACATATGATGTCACAATCAGAATCTCTCTCTGGAGAGTTTTAAGAGGCAGGGCTTAGCAAAAATAAGAAAATAATTGCTAAAATGTGTTTATATCAAGCCCAAATTGACTTGCATTGAATCATTGTTATTATTTCTAGTTTCTAGATTGTAATCGTTCAAGGAGTATACAAGATGTCGTTATTACAAGTTGTATTTGTGCATAAGACCCTGTGATTTTTTACTCCGTGGACACATTATAACCAGTTTATTGGCAATGTAAAGAAAGGTTTATAATGATGCATAACTTAATATGTCCCGATACCTTTCGCCTGATGTATGTACCAAGTTTGATAGTGATCCGTCAATCGATTCGTTAGATAATGCACTACCTATTTTCGCATATATATGAGCCCTCTGACCTCATGACCCCAATATTCAAACAGTTCATTAGAACGTCAAGATACAACAGAACAAGAAAAACAAGGCACCCTGTATGGATGGCATCACAGCATAAATGCTGGAGGTGACTCTGTCGTAGACTGGATGCTCAAGATCTGTAACGATGCAGTTAAGCCAAAGATGGTCCTATTGTGTGCCATTCAAAAAAGGGGAACTTATCTGTGACAATTGGAGAGGAGTTGCTTTACTGTCCATCCCAGGGAAATCCCATGAGAAATGCAGATTGACATCCAGTTAAGGGAAGAGCAGGCAGTCTTCAGGCCCAAGCGCTCCTGCGCTGAGCAAATCGTCATCCTCCGACGCATCATTGAAAAGTGCCAAGAGTACAAGGTCCCCCTTGCTGTCAGCTTTATCGATTTCAGCAAATCTTTCAACAGTATTTAAAGACCTTCATTGTGGAAAGTAGTCATCTCATTATGATATCCCTGAAAAAGTCGTCAATGCTTTTGAATCTGATGTGACGTGAAGTTGTGCGGACGTACTGTTTTACGCTCTAAACAAAATCGACAAAATGCTATAATTTTCTGGACTAAATTTTGATTTTTGTCTCAACACAGTGCGTGTATTTTACACAACCAATCTAATAGATATCTTCCCCAGGAATTGTGAACAACACAGCTCAATTTTTGGACTATTTGTACCATGTTCTACTATGCCTACTACACGATCGGGCCAAGGCATGGAACCAGCCACGTCCGCGCCAGTCACGTCACCTGATAATGACCGGCCAACCGAACGATACCCGAAAGAAATGGCAGCTACTGAAGGGGGTCCTAACAAAAGCAACGCGCCAATCAATCTACTAAAGAACATGGCTGATGCCATCATTCAAGCATTCAGCGACAAAAAACTCCTTAGCCACTAAGCCAGGCTCTGCATGAAGGATTCATGTTGGAAATTCAAAAGAGGGACAAACAAATAGAAAAACTACAAAAAGAGGTCGATCAAGCCCAGGGAAAACTGGAGGAGCTAGAGCAGTACTTGCTGCAGAATTGCCTGGTCATTCATGGGATCACCGAGAAGCCAGGCGAGGACACCGATTTCATCGTCTGCAACATCGCGAAGACAAAACTCAACCAGGATATCACCGTAGCCGACATAGACCAGTCACATCGCATCGGACAACGCGGCAACAGGACAGAAGTGAACGCCCAACAACCCGCCCCATCATCGTGAAGTTTAGCCGCTACCGTCAACGGGCCCTGTTCTATGCGAACAGGAAAGAGCTGATGGGGACCCCCATCTTCATTCACAAAACCTAACAGCTGAGAGGCAGCGATGGCTGAACGAGGCATACCGAGCATACCCCACGCTGACAAACAAGGTATGGTCACAAGACGGCAGAACTCAAAATCAGAGCTCAAACGAACACATCATGCAAAGCAGATATGAGACAACATAACATTAGATACAAAGCTCTCAATGAGAGCTAAACAAGCACGATAGAACATTCTATTGATTGTTATACTCACTTAAATTTCAATTGTATGTTTGATGTAACTGTATATTGGTGTCAATCAAAATGAAATGAAGCACTTGTAACAAAGTAATATACAAATGAATCAATCAAAACTTACTTGCAAATGAGAAATGGATGTCATATGAAAGGTGCACACGACCATAGTGATTTTAGAACTCATACATAGTTATGTCAATGTTGTCTTTCATTGGAAATGCCTTTTAATCACATACAAGATGACGATGAATTTCATATTACGCTTAGCACGTTTTTTTTTATAGTACAGCCAATTTAAATACACTATTGCAAAATGACCCCATTGTAAATGTTTTATCTCTTGATAATCTAATCAAAAATGATGATGAAAATACTACTTTTCAAAATTTAGATTCCCCATGCAATTATTACTTTAGTGACTGACAAATTCTTGATTATGCAAAAATCCCCTTTTAGTCTGTAAATCACTAAAGATTGCTCAGAATATGCTAATTTTGTGCATGAATATTCTTCATGACTTAATTAACAGGTCTTGAACATTAAAAATTGCGACAGCCAACATTTTCCTTATGTATTTCTTTGTTTTTTCAACTTTAGTTTTCTATTGTTTTTTTCAATGGAATAAATTATTGACCCTTATGCAACCATTTTTAGCCCCGAATTAAATGATTGCAGTGATTAGAATGAAAAATAATGAAGGTTTTGTCTATTCTAGGAAAAAATTAATTTCCATAGGATTTGTACACAAATCACAAAATTTAGCGATTTTCGGGCCGACGCTCACTTACAAAAGGTCACATGACTTTAGAACGGTATACCCGGTCGTCGCAAATTTGGTATCAAAAGTTGCGCAAGACTTCAATGAAAAAACTCAAGAAGTTGCGCGGCAATACCTGCACGCATTGCGGAATTATCGCGCGAAAAGTCGAGGGGGGGGGGTGGATTCCACCCCCCCCCCCCCCCACCCCCCGGCCTGGTTAGGGTTAAAGGCTCGTAGCCTAGCATCAAAATGTCCATCCGTTCAAGATTATTTACACAGTTTGAATCATAGCTTTGGTGTGTATGCACTTTCGGAAACTTGGTTTGAAAAAACAGAACCCTCTATGTACAATATATCTGATTATTATTTTATTCATGTATCTAGAGAAAGGAGAGGTGGTGAATGTTGTATGTATGTGAATAATCATTTTAATTTTCAAAATCAATTAGATTTTCAATTTCAAACTGATGATACTTTATTTATTGAGATTGAACAAGCAACAAGTACAAATATTACTGTTGGTGGGATATACAAAGCACCCATCACTGGATGAGATGAATTTATTTAATTCATGCAAACATGGTTACGTAAAATTGCTTGAGAAAATAAACCCTGCTACATAACTTCTTTAATTTTTATACCCTTAGATATAATAGTCATACTGGTTCGAGTAAATTTCTTGGTATGCTCAATTATTTTTGTTTTAGACCCATTATAACCAAGCCCACACGAGTAACGAACCATTCTTGCACTTGTGTATACAATATGTTTACTGTTTTTGACAACCCATTGTCCCTGGAAAATTGTACTCGGGCATATCTGACCACTCTCAGATTTTTAAAATTATACAAGATAGTATTCATTCTGAACAGCCTTTCACGAATCTTCTCTCCTAACAACCCAATTAAATATGCCATCTTTTATTGGCGAGTCGAAATCAACTGATTTTAATGCTGTACTTTGTAAAACTGGAGCGTATGATAATTTTATGAAAACTTTCATTAATATTCACACGAAACATTCTGTGGTAAAGACTATGAAAAAGAAAGAGAAAGTTGTGAGAAAACCTTGGATGACTGCTGGTATGTACCGCTCTATGTCTACACGACAAAGACTTTATAAGAAGCATTTTAACTCTAATGATCAAGTTGATAACAAATAAATATATTCAATTCCGCAATAAGTGGGCTCGACACTCATACTGGCCCGCTGGCCCAGTGAAATTGCACTTCGGGCCAGCAAAAATGTATAAAAGTAATATTGTTGTGGCCCGATCGGTCAAGCAGATTTTCAACCTGACATTGACAAAATGAGAAAAATCTTGCTTTCTTCCATATATTAAGCTTCTTTTATATTCACAGGTTTGATCAGAAAGGAGTGATATTTTAGGTAGTGTGAAGTTTACGAATGAAAGACATTTTCGGGCCAGTACATTTTTCTTTCGGGCCACCAGAAAAGGGGGAGAAAAGTGTGAAGCCCTGGTATACCTTTCGGGCATGGTAGAGTTATACCGGGCGTATCAAAAAAAGCGTTACACTTTTGAAAAAATTGTTAACATTACATTTTTATATATTTAGAAGATTTTTTCATGTCGATAGATGCCCAATGGTCTGATCTATCAAGTGACACTAACAAAACAAATTTTCGATCACGCTTGGGCGAACACTGACTGTTTTTGTACAGAGTGTGAAAAATGGCTTGCGCCAAATTGAAAGAAGAGGGAAAATTAAACCAGCAGTTTGATTAAGTACTCCCATTCAAACAAATTGCTCTTTGCCAGACTATCATAACCAGTAGCGTACCCAGGATTTTTTTAAAGGGAGTGTGGGGGGGGGGGGGGGGTTTCTTCAGAAAAATTTCTGTCCGGGGGGGGGGGGGGGGGTTGGGGAGGTAGTCGTTTTCAAAGCCGAGAAACCAAATTTTCGAGACCTAGGCCAGGTTTGGTCCACAATTTTTTCGAGACTGAGACCAAGACACAGTGGTTGAGAATCCTGTAAGCAGGGGGGTTGGGGGGGGGGGGGGGGGGGTAGTCGTGGACATTTTTCGACATTTTCGAGGCCAATACCACAGTTTTTTGCACTTTTCGAGGTAGAGACCATCGAAAATGACGGAGAGACCACTGACATTATTTTTGTCTCGAGAACTGTTAAAAGTTGAAAAGGTCATTTTTTGGTCAAGGGGGGGGGGGGGGGGGGGTTGAACCCCTCACCCTCCCCCCCCCCCCCCCCCTGGGTAAACCTTTTATAATAACATAATCCTAAATTCATGCAAAAGAGCAATTTTTTTTAATGTGAGTACTTACTCGCACTGCTGGTTTAATTGTCCCACTTCTTTCAATTTGGCGCAAGTCATTTTTCACACTCTGTACAAAAACAGTCAGTGTTCGCCCAAGCGTGAACGAAAATTTGTTTGGTTAGTGGCACTTGATAGATGAGACCATTGATATGAAAAAAATCTTCTAAATATATAAAAATGTAATTTTGAAAAAAATTTCAAAAGTGTAACGCTTTTTTTGATACGCTCTGTATACAGATAATACACGTTCTAGAGTGCTTTGTGTTTAATGCAGCACACTCGAGGTTGTGTCAGATGCGCATGTGCACTATCTGACACAACCGAGAGTGCGTTGCATTTACACTGATGCACGTGTATTATCTGTTTTATAAAACAAGCTCAACCATGGAATTGTTTATGATCGCTGGATTATTTGAAACAGACTTGCCACTATAACCTGAATTCTACAAACTACTCTTCAGAGTGGGAATTAATTTGGAATTCACAGCATTCATCATCACTACTGCACTCGCTGACTCAGCTTGGCAGATCAAATGCAGTCTGATGTGATATTGCCGAAAAATTACCCGTAAAAGTGAACATTATCAAAGGGTTTTATGCATTTGCATTCCAAAACTTACCAATATCAAACCACATACCATATAATTTATGAAAACTGCCAATATTTATTCACAACTTTATATATAGTTCAGAAAACGAGGCAATTTCCATCTTTTACTTGTTCACTTTTGCAAGTTTTTTGTTCGGTAGAAAGAAACAAACTATGTAAGCAAGCATTGGGACGTCACGTCGGGTTGCACACCATCGGCACGATGGTTGCGCAGTTTCAGGACGGTTGACCAGTTGATGTAAAAAGTAATCAATGCCCACGTGATCGGAATTAGCCAATCACATTACTGAATTTACCGGAGCCGTTTTATAATAACTATTAGTTTCTACTGTAGTGGTGCAGGTTTGGGTTACTAAAATTCTGTTTGACAAAATCTCAACTATCCTTTTAATAGTTGTTGATTATCTCTCTACCTAATAATTATTTCAATTCAAACAAATAGGGAAACTGACGAGGGGCTTAGATTAAAGATTTTAGGGTTTAACTTACCTTTACAGAGAGCCCAAAACTTAATTGTTTTGTTCATCCTCATTTGTTCCATGGTCACTTTCACCAGAATGTACGGATTTATCGTCATATCAAGCAAAAACTCAGAGCGTGCCACCAAATTGTTCACAAACTCCTCTTTCAGAATAACCTGCATAATAATGAAGAAGAAAAAAAATGTTCATCTTCATAGATGGGATCATTGATGTACATGTTACTACAGATTATACAGTGTGTCCCAGGTAAAACAAAAACGGATGTCATGGCATAAATTTTCTGTCATAATGAATAATTTCTTTCATTTGAAGTAAACTCCTCAAAAAAAGTTTGGAAACTCAAGTTTGATCAATTATATCTATTTTATTATGAAATCATAATGGTCACATTTGGTATCTCTTGAAAGGGTGTGTATACCTCTTTAAAATGATACCAAATTCGTAAGCATCACGAGCACGAGGTATGCGCAGTATATTTGAGAATGGGGGAAAGTCAGAAGTGAAATGTCACAAAATGCGCCAACAAACTTCAGTTGGAAGGTCTGACACCCACATCACGGTCTTTCTCAAGTTCAAATTCTTTCGACGATGAATATCTTGTCAATGAAGAGATACTGTTGAATATGGTATCAGGCGAAAGCCTGTTTAATTATCTTTCCAATAACACCTCACTTGGAATGATTATGAAAGCCGGGTAGGTACAATTAAGGTGAATATTGGGGAGGATCGACAGCAAAATGTAAGCAAAATGCATTTGATTGTGTGAAATTGAAGGCGTTGCATCCAAAAACTACTTTTGTGGGGATATCTTAGAACTTTACTTTACATAATCATTATGAAATTCAACATTATGTTAAAGCGTCTTAATTTGTCAATGAAATAATGCCCCATTCATAGTGGTTATGTGATTGAGGTGTGTGTAGTACTCTAAATGTATGGGGCTCAAAATGAGACGTTGCAAGGTCGACGTTCTACCGTTTGATACGTGGTAATAAGGGCATACCTACACGGTCAAAGAGGGCGCTAATATGCCAGTTCTGGCCAGTTTGAGTAGGTTTAGAGAAATTTGAAGCATTTTCAATACATCAAGTTTGTGAGTTTCCTGTATTGCACACTCACATTCAGCATAATCATTGCAAATAGATATCATATTAAAGGTAAATTAACGAGCATAATTATTACAGGTGAGACATGATTTTAAGGAAAAATAAACACGCTTTCACATGATGCTAAATTTACTGATGATTATGCAATTTAAAAACCCAAAACATCTCCTCCAATAGTCGTTTTTCGATGCAACGCCTTCAATTTCACAAAAAGAAATGCATTTTGCAACATTTCACTTTCGGCCCTCCCCATATTCAGCTGTACCATACTGAACCTGTTAATAAAATTGTTACGGACATAACCGTATTGAAAAGATAGACACATGGGCTTTAAAATGATACCAAATTTGATAAGTTTAAATCATTTGAACACGCTACAATCTTCGATACAACTTGAACATTAAAAAATACGGCACAAGAGTCAAATTTCCCAACTGAATACTTTCGGCCCATTTTGCGACATTTGACTTCTGACTGTCCTCCATTCTGAAACGCACAGCGTATTCCCCGATTTGAAATAAATGACAAATAATCTACCATTTTAAAGGGAAATCATCATGCATTGCAATGACACTAAAAGGAAAAAATACAATTTGACAATAAAAGTGATATAATCGATCAAAGTTTAGTTTCCGAACTTGTTTTGAGGAGTTTACAACTTATGGCACATAATTCACGCATGACTGAATTAGGGCAATGGAAATCGGTGTTACACAAATTCCATTTGCACGCAGATTTTGGGTGAGTTTTTAGGGTAGTAAATGTACTTATTTTGAAAAAGGACAAACACAGGATTTATCTTTTATATGACACCTCAAGATTAAAAAACAAATGATGCATGCCAGAGAAAGAGTACAAAGACAACATGCGTGATTTCAGCCCAAATGAGTAACTTTCCTGATCTGGCATGTTTCCCATTTCCCCCCTGATCCACATGTTTGTGTAAATTCACTCATGCATCACGTCCATTGTCAGTTGCTAAGTCAGGAAATCTGAGCGACTTCTTACTCAACTATCTACTCATTTGGGCAGAAATCAGGCATGTTTTTTTTGTACTTGTTCTCTGAAATACATCGTTTATTTTTTTTAGCATTAGGTGTCATATAACAGATAAAAGTATAATTATTTATGCAGTGTTTGTCCTTTTTCAAAATACATGTAAATACGTTTACTATCATAAAAACTCACCCAAACTTGCAATTGATGTGTGCAAATGGAATGTTGGTATCACCAATTGATGATCTCTCGTTGAATTATTTTAACCAAACATCACATTCACATTTGTTGATAATACAAGGCGATAGCCATAGTGTCTCACCCACTTGCGCGCAATTGACCCTCATTTAACTTTTGACCTACTTATGTGACCTTAGACCCCATAATATCATGGAGGCCCATATAGGGCATCTACCAATCAAGTTTGGTTACAAACAGATGCAGGGTTGGAAAGTTATCAACCCTAATAGACTTTTGCACATAAAATTTCACATTGACCCTTATTTGACCTTTGACCTAATGTGACCTTTGACCCCAGAATATCATGGAGGTAACTGTAGGGCATCTACCAATCAAGTTTAGTTTTAAACATATGCAGGGTTAGAAAGTTATCAATCCTAATAGACTCTTGCAGGTAAAACTTCACATTGACACTCATTTGACCTTTTACCTACTTATGTGACCTTTGACACGAGAATATCATTGAGGCCCAATCAAGTTTGGTTACAAACAGATGCAGGGTTGGAAAGTTATCAACCCTAATATAATCTTGCAAGTAAAACTTCACATGACACTCATTTGACCCCAGAATATCATGGAGGCCAATGTGGGGCATCTACCAATCAAGTTTCGTTACAAATAAATGCAGGGTTGGAAAGTTATTCACGAACGGACGGACGGACAGACGCATTTTGAATCCCTTAGTCTCTCTCCACCTACGGTGGGCTTGACAAAAATGGTTGAGAATTGGGAGTCTGCAGGGCGCCATCTTTGTGTTAACGGCTACTTTTTAATGAAAACAACTCTCTAACTTATGTCCATTTAAGCATCACTGAACTATAAATGTTAGTTGTTAATGATAATTTGCCAGTTTTACTAAAAATTCTTTTTGACGTCCAAAACTGTACTATCCCTTTAAAGGTAGGCTGGCAAGAAAACTACCTATAAATTGTGTTTGACTGTATCTAAGGTAGATTTTCATGAAGATTACTAATAAAAACATATTTTCCTCATCGGAAAAGCCAGTAAAATAAAAAAAAAATCAACTTTTAAATTCACTTTGTGATGTCACATGTAGACAATCGCAGTATAGCTCGGTCATAGACGTACACGCTGAGTGCAATACTCACGTTGACAAAGAGATATTTCGATTTTTTTTCAATATTTGCAAACATTTGTTTAAGTTTATATCATGGACGATCTACACTCAGATGTGTTGCTGCAAGCTGCCATAATTAATTTCTTAGAAATTTTCAGTTTAGCCTCAATTTCCAAGCAAAAACAAGTTTGTTTTCAAGGCTCTACATGTAAGCCATGCGGATTCGTACTTTGAACTCTGTGTTGCGGTCTTCTTTTGATGACATGACCCAGGTGGCATGTACGCACATTCGCGCTCCGCTATAAATAACTTTTTTTAGCAGCATGGAACGCCGATACAAAAAAAAGCAAAAAAGTTGCACAAAATTTACTTTTGCCCAACTTTATAGCCTGAAAAACAAATAAACCTGAAACAAAGCCGGTATTTCACTATACCTTTAATGCATGCATAATATGAGGGTGTATATATCTCAAAAAACATCACTCACGACCCGAGGCTCTCTTTTGCATAGTGAGTCACATATTATTTGAAACCTGACAACTATGCAAATACAAGCTTAATATCTTTGTTGAATTAATTTATTTCCGTGAAAACTTTTGGAGGTAGTAATTATGTACATGTTATGGCTGATTTATGCTGTTTCAAAAGTGACTTACGTCTGGTTCCGAATCTGATGGCTCGCAAACAATCTTCATATCATGATTGTAAACTAAAATCTCCTTTCCAGAATCCGACTGTCGATAGGAATTTGGTTCCTCTCTGGTACAGACATCCTAAAGCAAAACAATAGTTAGAATATAGTCAATTAGTCATCAACACAAGTTTCTGTTTGCGTTGCATTTAAACCGTATTCTTCATTTTATTGTAATCCTGTGTAATAACTTAAAGTTTTAGTTATCATATTAGGAAAAACATGTTTTGATGACAAATTAAATGAATGCTGGTATACATATATCATAATATTTTGTTATAAATCGTTAATATTCATCTTGTCAAAAAACATATAATGGCACATTTTGCAGGAATCTGATCAGATGTCCTTTGCCTGAATCCCATTTCCATAAAGGTCTCCCCTCTTAGCTGCCATATGATTTTGCAGAAAACATTGCTCAATAATGAAAATCTGGGTTGTTCGTTTAGAATCTAATTTCAAGCATCAAACAACAAAAATCAAATATAATTAACATGACAATATCACTGGAAAAAAATATAATTTTATGAGCGAATAGATCTTTGGGAAGGCAGTCCCGATATAAAAACAATTTGGTAGAAATAAAAAAAAAAACACAGCTTTTTATAGAGCATCTAGTAAAAACATTACATAGCTCCATTTTGACCTCATATATTACAGTCTATTGGGTAGAAAGTGTGTTCATACACCCCCTTGAAATACATGTATGTTTAAATTCCATGGGTCTCTATAATTATCATATGTCAGCAATTATTTTGAAAGCAAACAAGAATGCTTTCCAAATTACCATTATACCTTGTACAAATATTTTCTGAATGTACAATGTTTGTTGATACACATGGTCTATTGCATTGTGAGCAGTGACCACTTTTTGGGGGGGGGGGGGGGGGGGGGGGGGTACAAAATGGTGGCAATATATTGAATACAATAAATGTATTACGAGTTTTACCTAGTTTCTAGCTTATTTTAGGGTAATACATTGGACTTGTTTTTACATTCTCAATAAGATTTTCAACAACTCTCCATTCGTTACTTTTTGACACACTATAATATTTATATTCATTATAATTTTCATCTCAATGTATCAGTCACAGGAATCCTCATCCCAAGGTTATTTGTTTCATCACCAAAGGAGAAGACCTTTCATGTGTACATGATAATGGAAATTGCACTCACCTCTAAACCACCGTGGACTTTTTTGTAGAGCCAAAAATGCAGCAGAGGCTTACGGTGTTCTGGCAAACATGGGGGAAGAAACGGTACGCAGATATATCGCTTCTTTTTTTCAAAATGCCCTTTGAATGTGGGGAATTTCGGCGAGAAGTGTGTAAGAGACAGCTCTACCATATCCTGTGAAATCTGGTAACTGTCTTTACCTAGATTAATGGTCTCATAGTGTGCTTCTGTTGAAACAAAAGTTGGATTGAAGGCAAAATGTGCTAATATTAATCATGATCAAACAATTATAATAAATGCCCCCAACACCCACCACAATAATACATTTCAACATAAGTTAGATTTGTTCAGAGAAATATCATTACTGTCTACAATAATAACATTGAGTACTCTACATGTACTTCATAGAAATATAATACACTTTCTGTAGGTTGGTATCCCAATTCATTATTCTGTTTACACTTAACAGAATGATATTAGACAAATTAATAATACATCGTTGCATCCATTTATGTTTAAGAGATGGGACAAAATAGATTAGACATAACATAAAACAGGATTATTGAAAATAAACCCAAATATACCATGATCTTCAGTTCGCCCTCCATAAACCACCATGTTTACTTCAGAGGGATCTTGTAGAATTGCACAGTGTGGCATTGAAACTGTGACTGGCTTCTCGAATGTCATTCCACCAGTGGTAACCTGGAAACCAAAGCTTGCAACCATCTCGTCCTCTTCCAAGTGAATGACTTCCGGCAAATCTGTGAGTACTCTGAGGCAGACCTTTTGTCTCTTTCCTGCAGGTATCGCACCAGGCGGTATCCTCAAAGTGAAACCAAATGTGTCCACATGAAGTTCACCTCCCGAGTCATCCATAACTTTGGAATCATACTCATAGTCTGTGGAAAAGTAAACAATAAGTAGATTTGAGATTTTAATTTATTTTCCATAACTCTATTTTACTACAAATTTGATATGAGTTTACCAAACTGTAATCCAGTTTTAAATCAATTTGGCAGAGAATATGCTTGAAAGGCTTAGCGAATGCATGCATTGTGCAGAGGTCTGTTAAAGTTGTATGGAGCTTTCTAAACTTGAACAAGCTAGCATAGTCATACAAACATTGTGTTACATTATTGTTGAACTCACACTTTATTCAAGATATAGGGCGATGAACACTACTTGATATAATATGACCCTGTGATGGTCAGACACAAGCAAACATGTGTAATTATGAATATAATGTTATTGTTACCATAGAGACTTCGTAGGTCCTTCTCACTGATTTGATGCTCCTTACATGGCTTGATGGACTTTGACTTGCAATCTGGATGAGGACAGTCAAAGATGACCTTCCCTTTGTACTTGTCCCCCATCCAGCCACAGCACAATTCATTCAGTTCTGTGCAGACCTTGTTGATTACCTACGAACAACAACATTTGAGACATTGAAATCTCTGTACCTTATCAATCAGTTATGAAAGAACTTGGATGTTATGCTAGTTATAACTTGGATTTTATGATCATCCATCATATGAACTACCAACACTCCACAATTTGATTCATATTTTTAATTATTCAACATGTGAATTAATTGTACAGTGTCATCTTGATATTGTTCAGAATCTTTGTCAAAAACTGAAGTGTCTCGTTGAGTTATAATACACCCTTATAACATTTTTGTGTCTGAATCAAATCAAAGAGTCTAATTTAATCAAAAGGCGTTAAGTTTTAAAAACAATGCAATGAAATTAAATTACCACATTCATGCTAGAACAATACATGAATTATAGAAGGAAATGTTTAACATATAACATGGCCTACCTTCTTAACTGTCTTATGATCAGGTCTCTTCTCTTTACTGACATCCTGGACTCCACTCTCACTGGCTGTGGTCTCGACTGCCATAGGACCAGGACTCTTTTCTTTACTGGCATCCAGGTCTCCACTCTCACTGGCTGTGGTCTCGACTGCCATATGACCAGGACTCTTCTCTTTACTGGCATCCTGGTCTCCACTCTCACTGGCTGTGGTCTCGACTGCCATAGGACCAGGACTCTTCTCTTTACTGACATCCAGGTCTCCACTCTCACTGGCTGTGGTCTCGACTGCCATAGGACCAGGACTCTTCTCTTTACTGACATCCAGGTCTCCACTCTCACTGGCCGAGGTCTCGACTGCCATAGGACCAGGACTCTTCTCTCCACTGGCATCCTTGTCTCCACCTTCAACAACTGTGGACTTGCCGCAAAATGTCACCTTTTGCATGGGATAAATCAATAATTTTGCATATTTAGTATAAATTCAACTAAAACAACTTGTGTTTTGTCCTGTTATATTTATTAGGAAAATGTTCACTAGTTAGTATTTATTTCCCAGTGCATCATGGTCTACTCCAGTTGCACTACTCATGGAATCAGATATATTGATTTGTGTGTTAATTCACAAAATATATTTACATAATTTTAATTACAAAATTATAGGTTTGTTTCCTTTACCAAGTAAATCACATTCATTGTAGATGAAGAGGAGAATAAAGCTATTCATGGAAACTTGTCAAGGAAACCGGGTAAAGTGGATTCTTGCTATCTATTTTTTAACACAATGGTTAATGGGAACATATTTATTACTTATTGAGTTACCCATCTAAACACTAATTGCATATTTTTTGTAATGTGTATTCAAGTATAACAAAGTTTCAGTCCTGTATAAAAATATTGGTATTGAAATACCTTAACAAACACCTCTGGGGAAGGCACCATCTTGATGAGTATGTCATTGTCTTTTTCTTGCAGCATAATTTCCTGGTAGTAGAGCTTTGCTTTGGGACCATATTTGCGTACCATACGACACATGAGACGGTGGAACAGACCAACTGCAGATGAAAAGAATTGATACAGTGTTCAATTCATTGATTATGAAATAATATATTTAAAAAGGTATTTTTCATAGATGTACCAGCGTATATAAGCATCATTGAGATATCAATTTACTGAAAGTGAACAGATTAATTTGTTAACAGTTTCATACAGGAACAAAATCAAAGACGAGTAAGGAAAAGTATCTCTTAAGAAAGTATTATGAATGATGTTATGTTGGGATCGGATATTATGTTTGGTGTTCAGAGAGGTACATAAATGAAGTAGACGAGAGACATATAGTTCCGGAGATGGAGTAATATATAGATATTTATAAACCCCAAAACTTTGGAGTAATAAGTACAGTCACATGTTATACACAGTTCCAGATTTATAACACAAGATGAAGAGCGAGCTAGCTAAAAAGAGGTCTTGATCTAATGGTGATCAAA
Organism: Echinarachnius parma; assembly: GCA_037951105.1. Taxonomy (NCBI): domain Eukaryota; kingdom Metazoa; phylum Echinodermata; class Echinoidea; order Clypeasteroida; family Echinarachniidae; genus Echinarachnius; species Echinarachnius parma. The sequence goes on along the minus strand of JBAMJV010000916.1, from coordinate 33,318 downwards.
ACTCAACATTACGTTTCACTAAGTTAGCCGTGATCTCCACCACGGTGGAAATCAACTCAACCATTTTAATAGCTTTCGTCAACATTCCATGCCCTGTTAACTGCCCCCCCGAGACCTAGTGGTATTATAGAGATAATCTCCTCCGGTTACACGCAGTAAACCGATAAGAACGGTGTAAACGGTGATACAATTCTACTAGAGGCACGAATCTCTCAACCTCTCCTCAGGCCTGAGAAGCGGATATTTTCTAACTTGGGTGAAACGTAATGACTCCTCACATGAGGGGTGAACATACAATTATATATCAAGTACATTATTAAAGGTGGTCTTTACTCTTGGGGTCGTTTGAATAAGGGATCTAAGTTCTCAGTACTAGAACAAGGGAGCTTTCTTTTAGGGCGTGATAGGTTGTCTAGTTTAAAGACATAAATCATTAAATGTTTACTTGACTGAGAGTAAGGACAAAGTAGCTAAACAATGGAGGGTCTTATGCATATATATCTAAAGTGAGAAGGGCTATTATCGAGGTGATTATGGCTTGGGAGAATCTACTGGTCTCACTCAAGATGCCGTGTTACCTTGAGTGGGGCATAGTGAGTAATATTACTATTTCTAAGAAGGGGGTGGAGTATTTAGACTACTACTACTACATTACAATGAATACATGGTAAAGTAGTTTTCTTACCGGGAAACACATTGTCCAGCTTGACATAGAATGTTAATTCTACTGGTACCAGATTCCTCATCTTTTCGGCAGTGTTATTTGGGTTGAGCAGTGAAGGTACAACAAACTGCCTCCCATGTGATCCAACAACAGTATCATCGCAAATCAAATCTAGCTTCTTCATAAGGTCTACTACTTGCTTTTGATTATCTGACAAAAATCTCTCCCAAACATGGTTGATGAAGCTTTCTTCCACCACTCCTTTTTCTTTTAATTTTTCCCAAGCGTTGCTGAATATGGAATCCTGTTAAGAAATACACAAAGTGGAATTAAGTTACGAAGTTCATTTTTTATACATCCTTTCGTTACCGTTTAATATATGTCTAAGGTAATTTCATAACGTATTCCAAATATTAAAGTGATGCCTGTAAAGTGTCAGATATTGCACAAAATGACATTTGAGACTTCAATCCTACATCAATATCATTGTAAAATACAATTGAAAGATTTGTGAAAGTTTGAAAGAAAACGAACACTGTTTACCTAGTGAAAAAAACGAATATTGAGTTCATATTTTATCACCGAATACTGATGGTCTGCCATACTTCTGTCGTAGTAATGAATGATCCGTTTGAGATATTCGCACCCGTGTATTTTACACACGGGTACAGAATTCATGGAATTTGAACTCGCTCAGCTCAAAGTTCAATCTCCGGAATGTTCTCACGGGTGCTGCATGCGGACGTTCTCTGCTGAGACAATTGTACCTTTTTTCAATTGCGTTGATTAACGCTTTAGAAATAATGATTTTCAATGATAATTATCTTCATACTAAAGGGACATTTGAAAAAATCAAACCCTATTTTATTCTTCTCTTACAAGCTAAACAACATGGTAGAAGAGAAACGATGAAGCTCCAAGTAATTTTCGAGGATTTGGACACTTTACAGGTATGACTTTAATATGAGCAAACAAAAAATAGCTTGATGCAATGTTGAACAATTAATGAAACATGCCAATTTAACCATAACATGATCACATACAAAAATAAAATAACTCCCATATACATGAATAAATAAGAACATAATTTTGTGTAAAACATGTATCTCTGATTGGGCAAGCTGTTAAAGGGGTATTCCACCCCATACATTTTACGTTTGCTATCCAAGAAGGGGAATGAGATGGACCATGATGAACATAAATCTGAGCAAAAACGTTTTAAGTACCAAAATGTTGTTAAACACAATAACACATAATATTAATTGTGATGTCATTTGCGAGCTACTGCCATTGTGATTTATTACATTTAAAATATATTACTTATGGAAAATAAATTAATTTACATTAATTTAAGTTTGAAAACAGTTTTTTACAATTCTATTTAAAAATGGAAAAGCAACAGGATTATCAGAGACTAAACCAAAATAATAGTTACACCCTGACATGTTTTTATAGACTTTATTATCATAATTTAAATCTGTTTCCTTTCTTTATTTGTAAACAAAGTCTACCTATGTGGTCAAATTAGACTTAACAACTATCACTGAGGATTCTAAAAATTTCACTAAATCAAACCATACAACCACACAGTATAACTTAGTTATAATAGTGCTGTGTGAAAAAAAGGAGTATTATAGCTACTAACATGCATGACAATACTGACTAACCATGTCTTCTGGCTGAATAACGGTGATGACTTTCTTGAACACATTGACAAGCCATCGAGGATCCAATATGACTAGGTCAGCGAGATCATCGCTGACATCACCAAAGTAGACAATTTGTCCGAGATCATGGTAGAAGTTCAGCATAGTCATCAGATCACTGTGTATGCCGAGTTCACTGGCTGTGGATTTGATCTTTAGATTAAATATAAACAAACATTCAGATAAGAATAGAAATGTAATAATTCCTTCTCACATAGCGAATGATGACACATGCTCCTGATCATTCACATAAAGTATATGTAGTATCAAAGTTGTAAAAGCCTTTGCCATCCCAAAGAAATATATTCTGCAACCACTGCACACACAAAATAAACAAAACTAATTATATTGACCAAACCCGGTACAGCTAGAACAGTTTTATCAAATTAATACGGGTCGTAGCAAACTCAGTCTGTCCTGAACGAGTTAATCACTGATTTAGATCACTTGTGTGTAGACTTGTGTGTTGTAGAAAATGTTTTTTGTTTGTATTTTGTTTGTATGTAGTATGTTTAAAATATATTTAAAAATAAATACGTTGTGATACATTTGCCCTCCAATTATGCTTAAAATACAAAAAAAAATCATTACAGCAGGGCTCAATAATGAACACTACAGTAGCACATGCCCGATTGCCTGGGGCAAGTAAAAATTAATGCTGGGCAAGTAAAATTTATAAATGGTCTAGTTTGGTTGCCCGGTTGCTGATTGCGCAGCTAAGTTGACCAAATACAAGGAAATAGTAATTGCTAATTTTTAAATCTCATCTAGAATAACAGAGGAAGTAAATTTTCTGTTTTTTAATGATTTCAATTACCCAAGTATTTTTGTAAATAAATAATAAAATCACACAACGAAATATAACAATAAATAAAAAGTATCAACAAATCCATAATTAGTTAAGTTTTTTTCTCCATCTTTGTCCTTTTTTTAAATAGTTATAATTACCATTATACTCTATAGAAAAGAAAACAAAAACCTGATTGGAAAATAAACATATTTGATGCCTTTTGAAGAAAAAAAAGAAAAATATAAGCAAAAAAACACAATTTCTTTTCCCAACCCTGTACTTGAAAATTTCACCTTTGACCCTATAAAAGATTGAACACTTGCTGTTGCAACGCCAACAAAAAAGAAGATACATGCCTAAATTGTCCTATGATCCACCTCCATACCAAATATGAACTAAATACATAAACAATGCAACCTGCTGAGCATACACAAGGACACCCCTGAAATATGATCTAGCTTTGACTCTATATTGAGATGGGACACTAGGGCAGCATTATCATACACAATAGCTTAACAGATTTGCCATGAAACACCTTCCTACCAATTTTGAAACAATCCAACAAGTACAACGTTATCATGTATGCAATAATATGCACGCCATTATCCTTGCACAGAGACCTGCAATGATACATCTATCCCACAGTGACTTTGAACAAATCAGCCAAAATATGATGCCTATAGAGAGAACACAATAAACATCAGTGTTGTAGTTGAGTCACCATGGTCCGAGGCCGAGTCCGAGTCACCATGGTCGAGGCCGAGTCCGAGTCCGAGTCACGGCATTACGAGGCCAAGGCCGAGGCCTGGCAAAGTCGGCCTCGAGGCCGAGGCCGGCCTCAAGACCTCCAAGACTGAGAATTTCATGAAAATGTAAAAGTATTCGAGATACTTCAGTATTACCAAATAATCGTGATCTAATCGATCACATGCCATTGCGTAACTTACTTTGCCTTGTGCATACACAGCAAAACAAATTAAACAACTTTTTAAACAACCAAAAACGCTGTTTAAGCCGGTCCCTCTAACAACGCTGTTTAAAATTTTGAACAACCAAGATCTTCAAATTTTAGGGTGTGCACGCTGTATATCAGAGCGCTGCAGCGCTGTATGTAGGATCTTTGACTGTACCGTACTATATTACATCGAGAGATATCGATGGGTACGGTACGTACGTATAGGTCGTAGCTGCGCATGAACTTAACTATCAATCGTATGATTTACATTTTAATTTTTTTTTAATGAAATATTATTGGAAAATACTTCAAAATAGTGAATAGATGTTGAATCTTAAATTCACCAGATTCTATGAAATCTTCCGGCCTCGAACCGGTCTCGAGTCATCGAGGCCGAGGCCGCATGCTACGAGGCCGAGGACGAGTCCGAGTCACGGCATTACGAGGCCAAGGCCGAGGCCTGGCAAAGTCGGCCTCGAGGCCGAGGCCGGCCTCGAGACCTCCAAGACTGATAAACATCCACTGGGATGTGAGATGTGAAAAAAGTGAACAAAAATCACTTACGGGGGTTCAAAATAGCAAAAAAAAAATCGCCGCTTAGCGGCTCATGGGGGTCAAACCCTACCCCACTTAGCAAAAAGCTAGATCCGCCCCTGGCCATGATACACCTCCCTACAAATTACAAATGTATCATGGACACAGGGGTATATGCACACCTATATCATGAACAGATACATTTGGCAATATAAAAGGCAATGACTGGAGGCAGCATCAACAAATACAATATGAATCTATAAATCATATTAAAGTACATCCATAGAAAATTATATAAATCTGCAAAAATATTGATCACATGATGATAAAGCACACCCACTGAAATGTGACCATTGACCCAATAAAAAGCACTGGGGCAGCATTACCTTTGATATAGGCACCTCCATATACATTTTAAAATAAATCCTACAATAAATTACTAATTTAGCGTGTGCACAAGGATATATGCCCGTCTATATCTCTGCACAAGAACTCCTATGAAATAGTCCAAGCAACATACTTCTTTGAAATCCTTGATTGGATTCTTCGCTCCAGATTTGATTTGATCCTGTTCAAACTTCATCCAGAGCAGTGGTATGTCATCTCCCATGTAAACCGCATCCTTGGCAACCTCAACGATTTTGTCCTTTAGAGTTTGTACCTTTTCAAAATGTAGCAGATAGAATGAAAAAAATATTAATTAACAAATGCTATTGTTAATTGTATATATATCTATATCTTGGTTATAAGCACAATCAAAGTGATCCATCATATTTGTGATGTAATCAGATGATTTGGTAAAAGATTGAAAATAATCCATGATTACACATCTTCAGCATAGAAAGGAAACAAGCCCGAGAGCTAGACAACAACAAGATTTTATCGTTAACTTTAAAATATCCCCTAACTTGATTTACATGGTATCCTCATGGTTCAGTTATGGAATATTTGACTGAACTTTAAGAAATCTGAAAAAGGATACTTCTTTTAAATTATAGTAATGCATTTTTGTTTTCATTTGTCATATTTCAGAAATAAAGGTGAATCTATAATTCTTGTGAATATACAAGAATTCCCACCTTTGGGTCCGTATCACCTAGTGCATTTTCAACTGCGAAGTACTCTGGTATCACATGATCACAGTATGGCTTCATCTTCTCTGTCTTCAGACTCTCCCTGATCTTTGCAAACGCAGATTCGATCTAATTGATAGAGGTAAATGATTACATTCATGAGTAAATTAGCTTCCTATGATTTTGATTGTTTTGATAACAAGCATTGCTGAAAATTGATTTACCTACTGTAAGATAAGGAGAGTCAATGATCGATCAAGGACCTGAGCTTTCGATCCTAACTGAATCTTCATTAACAAACATAAATTAACAAGCAGACAAATAATGTCCTTGTATGAAACACATATAGAGGTATGAGAGAAGGCGGGATTCAGAACAATCACTGATCTATACCATTTCATGGCGGTGGCGTGCACAGGGGTTTCAGACTTGAGGATGGGTTCACAAAATAGATTTGAAAAAAGAAGGAAAGGGCAAAGAATAGGCAGAAATAATTCAGCTCTGTTATCATAGTATGCAATACAACAACAGTGCTGTAGAAACAAGTCTTAAATAACTTTTCATCCATCAATGTGTTGTTATAGTCTTCAGTTCTCAACATAAGACCTGGGGAAGGAATGAACTTTAAAGATGTCGGACTATCCTGGCACTGAACCTACCGGTGATAAATCTTCAAGCTAAATAGCAGTACTGGGAACCCCCCCCCCCCCCCCCAATGCACACACAAACAGACACACACACACACACACACAAAATGTATGCTTTTTTCACCGACACTGGGTTGGACAACAACAGCTTTTAAATTAACCATATTATGAGCAAAAAATTAAAAATGTGCAAAATTTACAAGTGTATTCGCCCATATTTGTAATCATCCTTACATTTCCCCTACATGCAAAGCTAACCAGTAACGCTGCATGCAAACTGATCAAGATTGTAGCTACAGAACCCTAACCAGGCCGGGGGAGGGGGGGGGGTTTCGACGTTTCGCGTGATAATTCTGCAACGCGAGCAGGTATTGACGCGCACTTCATGAGTCTTTTCATTGAAGTGTTGCACAACTTTTGAGACCAAATTTGCGAAGACCGGGTATACGGTTTGAAGTCACATGACCTTTTGTAAGTGAGCGGCGGCCGGAAAATCACTCAATTTTGTGATTTGTGTACAAATCCTATGGAAATTTATTTTTTCCTAGAATACACAAATTTTCATTCTAATTACTGCAATTGTTTAATTTTGAGCTCAAAATGGTTGGATAATGGTTTAACTAATAATTTATTCAATTGAAAAAAACAATAAAAAACATAAGTCGAAAAAACAGAGAAATACATAAGACATTCTAAAAACAAAGAAATACATTAAGAAAACTTTGGCTGTCGCAATTTCTAATGTTCAAAACCTGTTAATTAAGTCAAAAGGAATATTCATGCACAAAATTAGCATATTCTGAGCAATATTTAGTGAATTAAAGACAAAAAGGGGATTTATGCAAAATTTATTATATTCTTTTTTCTTGTAGATGTCGCAAGCTAACTGTGTTCCAAATTTTGTGCCGCGCGTTCGTTGGCCGAGATCTCAGGGGGGGTGGGGGGTGAAATCCAATCCACCCACCCCCCGGTCATAGCATAGCCAAAATAACCCGGCCTGGTTAGGGTTAAACCTTGCGAATATACGCAAACAGGCAGTTAAATTTCAGGCCAATCTCAGTGCCATGTATTGAACTTTCAACTTATATATGTGCATTTAATTATAATTATTATGGATTAGATTTTTACTATTAATTTATACCCTTTCATATATTCTTCCAACAAATTTGTAGTTTGTACACTACATGCATATGCTTTCTGTGCAAGACATACATATTCAAATCAGGGAGAAATCACATTTTCTTTGCTCAGTTTTCATTCTTCTTTTTAATGATTAAACTGGGTACCCTAGTAGATTTTGGAATCCCCATTGTGTTCCAATCTTCCGGAAAGGATCACAACCTTGCCGTGGTCGGGGAGCTTGTGTGTCTCCGTGACCCTTGGAGCTATGCCGGCAGTAGATTCGTCTCCTGGTAGGGCTCCCCTTGCCGAACAGATTGACGGGTAGAGACCAGACAAAACGTGATCCCTGGTCCTCCAGATTGGGGGTTGGGCTCTGGGTTGACAACTCTGACCTGTAAAATAACCGATGTCACGGGAACAGCAACAAAAGTAACTCAAACTACCCGGCATGATGGGCTTCCAGGTGTATCACTTGATACTTTTATGAATGGCAGTGGTGAAAGCCGAGAGGAAGCCACTGACAGGATGGTGGAAGTGCTGAACGCCAAATGTAAAACTAGGATAGGATATTGGAATGTACGTACAATGTATGAGGCAGGAAAACTTGCTCAAGTTACAGCAGAGATGAGACGATACAATTTACACATTCTGGGAGTTAGTGAAAGCAGATGGACGGGATCGGGAAGTATTAGAACCAGCACAGGTGAGACGGTGCTATACTCAGGAAGAGATGACAACCACCATTCGGAGGGAGCAGCCATCATTCTGAAGAAAGGTGTAAAAAAAATGTCTGATGGAGTGGAAACCTATTAATAGCAGGCTCATGAAGATAAGACTAAAAGGGAAACAGATCAACACAACTATCATCCAGTGCTACGCTCCAACTAATGATAGTGACGAGGAAGCTAAAGAATATTTTTACAACCAACTACAAGCCAAGTGAAATAAGACGCCAGGGCATGACATGAAGATAGTGATGTGAGACATGAATGCAAAAGTTGGGAGCGATAACACAGGCTACGACAGGGATGTGGAGTCATGAACAAGAACGGAGAAAAACTCCTTGAATTTTGCTCTACCTACGACCTTGCTATAGGCAGGACTCTCTTCCCACATAAAGACATCCACAAGCTCACATGGAACTCTCCCAACGGACAAGATAAGAACCAAATTGACCACCTGATGATTAATGGCACATGGAAATGTTAAATTTTTGATTTCAGAGTGATGCCGGGAGCAGATGTCAATAGCGACCACCATCTTGTAATGGCAGTATTCAAAGTAAAGCTGAAAAAACTGGTACTAGGAAGGCAGGACAACAACAATTTGATGTTAATAAGCTGCGAGATCCTAGAATGAAGAGCTCTTTCGTATTGCAGCTTAGGAATAGATTCCAGATATTAGCAGAACAAGAAACTGACAATCAACCAAATATGGATGCAGCCACAGATGATGTCAACACCAATTGGGAACAAGTTAAGACAGCCTACTTGAAAACTAGTGAATCATGTCTAGGAGTTAAAAAGAAGGAAAATAAAGAGTGGATAACTGATAATACTTGGCAAGCTATAGCTAAACGGGAGGGATGCGAAGAAACAAGCCATGGAAGCAAAATCAGACAGACTGAAAGAAAGATATAAGCTTCAGTACCGAGAGGCAAACAAGGCCGTAAAAACGAAGACAAACATGCCTTTTTGAAGACCTTCCAAATCAGGCAGAGGAAGAAGCCATGAAAGGGGAACAATGAAAGGTATATTACTAAAATAATCAGCGGCAAGGATAGAGGAACCACAAATTCACCTATTGAAGATAAGCAGGGGAGACTTCTCACAACAGAAGCAGAACAGGAAGCTAGATGGGCAGAGCACTTTAGCGAGGTGTTGAATAGACCACCACCGACAGTAGAGGCTGATATTCGAGAGGCAGAGGATGACTTGGATGTCAGCAGCATACATGTACCACCAACTAAAGAAGAAATAATAGCTGCAATTAAATCTCTAAAAAATGGTAAAGCCCCTGGCTCTAACAACCTTAATGCAGAACTTTTCAAGAGCGGACCAAGAATTTGCAGCAAAAATCCTTCTGCCACTCTTCACAGCTATAATGGGAAAGGAAGGCAGTTCCTGATGATTGGTCAGAGGAAGTTATTGTAAAATTACCAAAGAAGGGATCCCTAAGAAACTGCAGTAACTAGCGTGGCATCACACTACTGTCAATACTAAGCAAAATACTGACAAAGATAATTATTACCCGTATCACAGATGCTGTTGACCAAAGTCTCAGAAAGGAACAGGCAGGTTTTCGGAAGGGAAAAGGGTGCACTGACCAGATATTTGCACTACTTAATATCATAGAGCAATGTACAGAATGGCAAAGGAAACTTTATATCAACTTTGTTGACTTTGAAAAAGCATTCGATAGCATCCATCGAGAGAACCTTTGGAGAATACTACGCAATTATGGGATATCAGAGCAGTTAGTTCTTGTAATTAAGTGCTTTTACACCAATTTCACATGCAGAGTTGGAAACAGTAATTATAAGTTCCAAGTGAAGACTGGAGTTAGGCAAGGATGCGCCATGTCAGCACTGCTCTTCAATATTGCCATAGACTGGGTGATGAGACAGGCAACTGAAGACCAAAAGAGAGGCATAAGATGGACCCTATTTTCCTTTATACTTGAGGACCTCGACTTTGCAGATGATCTCGCTCTTCTATCACACACCCACCAGCATATGCAAGAAAAAAACATCCAGACTCAGTGATTTTGCCCAGCAGATTGGCCTGAAGATCAGCCAAAAGAAAACAGAGGTGGTGACCCTGAACATCCCGGACCCTTCACCAATACAAGCAAAGGGAGAAGATCTACCTATAACTTAGGAGTTTGCTTACCTGGGCAGCACTATCAGGCATGATGGAGGCGCAGGCAAGGACATTAAGAATCGTCTAAACAAAGCCAGAAATGCATTCAGTATGCTCAATAATGTATGGAGATCACATCAGTACAGCACCAAGACCACGCTGAAATTGTACCAGAGCTGTGTCCTTTCCACTCTTCTGTACGGATCTGAATGCTGGAGAATGACGAAAAACGACCTCAATAAGCTGTCGGTCTTCCACAGAAAAAGTCTGAGAAGAATATGTCGCGTTTTCTTGCCAAACACCATTTCAAACGAAGTACTGTATGACCAATGCCATCAAGACAGCATGGAGAACATCATCATGAGAAGAAGGTGGAGATGGATCGGACATGCGATGAGAAAGAACATAGACGACATTACACGAACAGCCCTCCACTGGACACCAGAAGGGAAAAGAAAGAGGGGACGTCCTAAAAACACTTGGCGAAGAACAATGGAAGGGGAGATAAAAGATCTGAACCACACATGGGGAACCATCCAGAGAATGGCCCAGGATCAAAATAAGTGGAAGACTTTTGTTGCTGCCCTATGTGCCAGGAGGCATAATGGGTAGTAAGTAAGTAAGTATAGTGTTCCAATCAAGTTCTTGTACAAAATTGGTTTAAAGGGAAAATATATTTATCTAACATGGTGCTAATGAGTTACCTTTGCATGTTTTTCTTCTTCCGTTCCTGAGATACTATCCTTGTGAGTACCAACGATTAAAATCGGAGGACTAGGAACTTTGGACGTTCTGTATTTGACATCTGCAGGTGGCCTTGCGTATGCAACGATCAGAGAAATCCATGCATGTATGAAGCCAAGGTTAGTCGTCTGATATTGAAATGTTTGAAATTGAAACAAATAATAATATAGATAATTGTACACGTCCACAAACAAAAATAAACTTTCAAACAATAATAACTTCAATATTTCCCTTTAAAGGAACTTACGAATACAACGTACTTTGGCACTTATTCCATAGTTGATGACTTGTAAACTAGGTCTGCCGAAAAAAAAACTCCATGAAAATAAACACAGTAATGATTTTAGGCTAATTTTCTGATGCCAAATCTCACTTAGCAGCCAGTTTACACCTCACCCACATTTAGGGTCCAGAATCAGCGGCGTGATTGACATGTGATTGACAATTCATCGGCTTTTCATACGTCGTGTACGGGGCGAAGTTCTTTTATAGATGACGTCACATTTTATCGATTTTAAAAGGGGCGTTCCCAGGACAATTAGATATTTACTAATTACCCACATACATGTATTGATTGATTTAAAGGAAAATGACTGCCAAATTATTTTTCTTGAGAAGAAATTACTTATAGAGAGTCTAATTGTGAAAATTAGGCCATCTAGACGCTGTAGTTCATTTAATCATGTAAGGGCTAATTTGCCATTATCATTATGTTTTTTTTAAATTGCATCTGCCCTTTTTTAATTTCACCTTTCCCTCAAATCTTGTTGCATAAATATTCATATGAAATTTGACTTTTGTTGGTGGGTTGCATTCGGCTCAGAAGCTTGGGCAGTGGCAAAGTGTGGTAGGACAAATTTCGGGGCAGCACACAAAATTATTGGGGGGGGGGGAGGGCACACCTTATGCATTTGTGTGTTTTTTTTTTTAAATGTCCCCTTATATTTCCTATTGTTTTGTATTATTTGAGTGGGGGGGGGGGGGGGGGGGGTGAAGGGCACGTGCACCCCATGCCCCCCCCCCCCCTTTCACTGCGCCACAGAGTTTGAGACATACTGTAGGCGTACAAGACGAGTAGGTATAGGGGAACTGCAGCCTCCTCAAAAGATGTGAAATTGCAAAGTTGTTTGTGTAAACTTAAAGCCACATTTGGGCAAAATAAGGTCATATTCATAACCATTATAGATTTAGGGCAATAAAACATAATTTGGGGGCGAAACTGTCATATTCAGTAAGTAATTTCCGGCTTAAATAATTAGAAAGTAATTTTCGGGAATTTCAAGTGGTGAAGATCTTAAGTTCCTTGTCAGCTGGAAAAAAAAACAGGAAAGATAATATTCGGGCAAGAGACCTCACCACTCATGAAAATTGTTGCTTGTATGCTCATGGCTAGGGAACCGACTGATAGGGAACGATAAGGGACCCTGGGCAATGATGGAAATTAACTTGATTACCCTAAAATATAATCAATTCCTTTAATTGGCTCAAGATTCAGACAAGTTTAGTGGTGCTATGTCAACTTGTTCTTGACGTATCACGACTATGAGCTATTTTTGCATATTTAAATGGCACCATGACGTTTGATCTCTGATCTCCTGACTACAACATCTTTAAAATTCCTTGGCTCATTAGATACATACACTACCAAGTTTCATGGTAATCCATCAAATGGTTCTTGGGATAACATGATTGAGAGCTATTTTTGTATATGTAATGATCCATGTGACCTTTCATGGTCATTGCAGAAGCATGCACAATTTTAAACAGTAACTTTGTACAACACAATGTAAATATACAACATTTCTAGCCTATTTTTACCTTGCTAATCATAGAAAGATAATCATCAGCAACCTCGTCATCAAGTCCCTTGCTTAGATCAAAGGCTAGGATGTAGATGGCCCTCCAAGTCAGAAATACCTGAATAGATGGAAACAAGTAATTCTGACTCAGCATACCTACACATATTAGTCTACTCAAATGTAATTGACATGTTTACAAATTAAACAAGTAAAACCCCACCTTTAATGAAACAAAAGGAATGCGTTTGCATGATATCGCTGACTTCATATTCTGCCTTACTTTCCATTTTTTTTTTATTGATAGGGCATTTCCGACTATGGAAATATATGTGTTTCTATCTACATCAAGCCACACAGAAATTGAAAGACCGAAATATGAAGCAAGGCTATATGAAGCAGAAACATAACATGTTCAAGTCACAAGACCCAGTAATGAATGGTGTGTAGCTATTGGGCACCGGTTTCAAATATTCACATCATATGTTTTTTTTTAAACATAGATGTGCATGATGTAACACAGAGAAAGAGATAACAGAGATGAAAGAGGAGAATGGATGGGTTGAATGTAAACAGATATTTACCTGATGAGTGGTGTAATATGTTTCATGTCCAGCAAAGTCCCAAATATTGAAAGTGAGCGTGTCATCTTCCTTCTTGATGTGTCCTGAGCTTGCCTTATCTGTAATACGTCTAAGGATGTCTTGTTCATCTTTATCAGATGCATGAACTCTTGTTCTGGCCCTTGCATCCTTTTCTGGTTGAACTACACATATAATGGATAAACGATTGAAAACAAAAATTTATGCAATTAAACATTCATTATAAAACCTTTTTATAAGAGCTTTTGTAAATTTTTGTTAGTCAACATCGGCCCGAAACTCGAAAAATTTTGTGATTTGTGTACAAATCCTATGGAAATTGATTTTTTCCTAGAATAGACAAAACCTTCAAAATGTTTCATTCTAATCACTGCAATCATTCAATTTTGGGCTAAAAATGGTTGGAAAATGGTCAATAATTGATTCCATTGAAAAAACATAAAAAAACAGAAGTCGAAAAAACAGAGAAATACATAAGATATTCCAAAAACAAAGAACAATTTTGGCTGTCGCAATTTCTAATGTTCAAAACCTGTTAATTTAGTCATAAAGAATATTCATGCACAAAATTAGCATATTCTGAGCAATATTGAGTGATTTACAAAAAGGGGATTTCTGCATAAATTTGCATAATTAATTAAAAATTGATTATTTAAACAAAATAACAATGCAGTCTTGTAGATTATGTTGCAAGCCAAATTTTGTGGCAGCTGCGCGTTCGACGGCCGAGATCTCGGGGGGAGGGGGGGGGGGGGGGGAAAATATCGGAAATAAATTGAGTCTAAATTCACCGTCAGTCTGGCCCGTCTACGCTGGCCACATATATACGCTCGTTCGTGCGATACACGGGTCATACACACGTGCACCGCATTTGACATAGGATTAGCACGCACCGCACAAGAGTTTTCAATTTACAGTAGATGAGTTTTATAATTTACCAAATATATCAATGGTAGGCGGTTTCCAGGTCAATTTTTTCATCAACCCGTATTAGTAAAACATATTCTTTCACATGATTGGTAATATGAGCGTCCATTTCAGTTTTTGAGTGGGGGGCGTTTCCCAAAACTGGTATTGGGCTTTAATTTTGTGCGTCATTGTAAATGCAACACACTCTCGGTTTTCGGCTTACGCCTCCTGCATCTGACAAAACCTTGAGTGTGTTGCATTTACACAAAGCACTCTAGAATGTGTATTATCTGTATAACATACTACGTTTTGTCAGAAATAAGCTTGTTATCTACTAGACACAGGCTCAAAGTGACTATTAGGTATGCTCCGGGTAATTATTCACTTTGAACCCACCTATACAGGGTGGCCCCAAAAACGGAACGGGTCACTTCCCAAAACATAGTAACATAACGATTATGTTCATCAGATAGTGTTCTTTCCAATGAAAAACGATACCAAGAACTGTAATTTTGGCAGAGTAGTTTTTGTTGTAGGACGTCTTAAGTGAGACCATGTCAGGTTCCCATTTTTGTCATTTTTATCGAGTCACTGCCTGATAAATCGCACTTTATGCCCCTCATAGCATTGTACAACTATGCCCATTCTCTCGGGACACAGCTGAATGCACACTAACAATGTCGCGCAAATTGCTCGTTCTTCAATGCTATGGTGGGCAGTATGTGCAATTTATCTAGCACTGACTTGGTAAAAATTGACAAAAATGGAAACCTGACATGGTGTCACTCACAGCGCCCTAAAACAAAAACTACACGACCGAACGGACTGTTCTTGGTACTGTTTTTCATTGGAAAAGACACCCTATCCCGTTATTTTATTTTGGGAAGTGCCCTGTTCCGTTATTTTTGGGCCACCCTGTATACACTACTCACAACAAGTAAGTACCCCCCTAGCATTTTGTCATATATCTCAAAAAGTATTTTACCGATTTTTATCATTTAAACGTTAATGGATGCGCCAATGGTAAATGGTAAGTAGTAAATGGTCGCCATAGCGTTTACAACGGGACTTTCTGCAACGATAACTTTAAAGATAGTAGATCAATCAGAATGATATTTCAGGGTATCAAACTATAACTTATTACCTACATCTTGCAGAAAATCCTATTCGATTTGCTTCGGTGGTCATGGAGAATGAGGATGTTTTGTCAATCATGTCAGATGTCCCTTCCCTCTAGGTTTTATAACGAGACGTGTTGTCCATTTACAACGGGACTTTCTGCAACGATAACTTTAAAATAGTAGATCAATCACAATAATATTTCAGGGTATGAAACTATAACTTACTACCTACATCTTGCAGAAAAGCCTATTCGATTTGCTTCAGTGGTCATGGAGAATGAGGATCTTTTGTCAATCATGTCACGTGTCCATTTTCGTTCATAACGCGTGTATTCACAAAAGTCCATGTGGGTACATTTTGTACACGAGTAAGCTTTTGAAAACTGATTCCACTGTGAACAATGCAGCAGTAGTACTGAATTACATAACAGATTAGTGAATTAGGCCAACTCCAATACAGATGAAAACAGGACATGACTTCGGCCATTCGAATCCCCAGCAACTTCATATTGAAAGGCCTTTGTTTTAGAAAAATGCATGCTTTTGCCACTAAGAACAATGCAGCAGTAGTAGTGGATTGCATAATAGATTTGTGTGTCGGAAAATCTTTAATAAAGATGTTTACTCGTATACAAAATGTACCCACTATGCCAAATAAAACTGAAAGTGCAACTTTTTTTTTGTACTTTGTTTTAGAAAATTCATTTTTTCATGATGAAAACGTAACGCTATGGCAACCATTTACCACTCACATTGTGCGTAATAAAATTGCGCATCCATTACCGTTTGAATGATAAAAATCGGTGAGATACTTTTTGAGATATATGACAAAATGCTAGGGGGGTACTTACTTGTTGTGAGTAGTGTATGTCAAAGATTGGCCATCACAAGAAGCCCATTTGTTAGCTTTTTACTAACCTGGTTCAGGTTTTTTCTCTGAAGGAGCAAGTTGTTTGACATCCAATTTCGTTATTCAAATAATGTTTTACAGTAACAAAGAATCATATTTACTATCAAGATTAGGAATACATGATATCTTAGGTTTGAATGACTAATATTAGGGGGTCATTCCAATTAAGGTGGCTTTGATGTATAAAACATGTTTTCCAGTTACAGACTGTGTTAGTATTTAGGAAGATCCTGGTAGGAAACTTGCAAGGGTCTACTTGAAACTCATTTAATATTGGGAAAGGTTCAGAAGGCAGATTACATTTTTAAATGATCTGTTAAATGTGTGCAATATAGTCTAGGGATTAGGCTAAACAGAGGAAAGGCATTTTAGTCCAGCCATCCCAGGTCTTGTATAAATGTGACTGGTCTGTGGCCCCAAAACAGTGACCAGCGATTCTCATTCTACAATTAGTGATGGGTGCTTTCTTATCATAGATCCGTTTTTGTTATACATCGTTTTGCTATTTTTTGTATGAGCAAAGCTGCTCGACAAAGTAGCAGTCTTCTTTGGTTGAGACTTGCACGGTCAATGGTAATTTACAATGTAATATGTAATGTAATATTGACAACACAGTGGTGAAGAGTCCCTCATCAGGCGCAAATCTCAACCATGTATGGCAGTGAAGAAAGAGATGACTGGTCATTGGTTACTATCTGTAGGAGCTATTCGTTTGAAATCAACATTCATAACATAATTACCATCATGTTAATTACACCTTTTTGTGCTTTAATTTTTCCTTGTCATAAAAAAAGCAAACATTAGGCATATTTCTTGTCATCATTAAAATAAACAAAATAATTATTAAGAATTTAACGCCAACTTTACCTGGTCTGGGTTTACTCTCTGTATGAGTTTGTTTGACATCCAAAGTACCTTTACAATGACAAACAATACAGAACATTATTACTACGTACATTTGTAGTATTTGAAGTCATTTCCCCTCTGCTAAAAATAGCAGTGATGATTATTTTCAACATTATCATTAGCCTGTTTGATGGATCAAGTTTTCCGGTGTTTGTAACCTGGGAAACTAGAGATAACACAATTTCTGCTATTTTTGCATATGATTAGCCCTATGACCTTGACCTTCGCCCTCCTGACCCCAAATTCTAACTAGTTTATCATATTCCCAAGATACAAACTGGTACCAAGTGTAGTGGTATTTTTCGAGTCGGTTCATGATATAATGCAATTCCTTGATACTTTTGCATTATCCAGGGTGGCCCCCCAAAAAACGGAACGGGGCACTTCCCAAAATAAAGTAACACAACTATTATGTTCATCGGATAGGGTGTCTTTTCCAATGAAAAACGATACCAAGATCAGTATTTTTAGTAGTGTAGTTTTTGTTCTATGGTGCTCTGAGTAACACCATGTCAGGTTTCCATTGTTGTCAATTTTTTAACAAGCCAGTGCCTGATAAATCGCACTTCATGCTCCTCATAGCATCAAAATATGTAACAACTGATCAATATATTTGTTTATATTATCTCCTGAATAATTGCATAATTTGCATTCATAATAAATAAGGTGAAATATTGGTTTCAAATCGCAAGTACCTTAATTAGTCTCGGGTATTAATGAGACAATAAATAGAAAATCACAGAAAAGCCCAAGCATTTTCTGGACCCGTCTGAAATAGGTGAACTAAATATAATACAAAGTGAAATATCTAACCTGGTCCGGGTTTACGCTCAGTAGGAGCTAGTTGTTTGACATCTGAAGTACCTATACAATAAGGAACAATGCGGAAAATAATATTAAGTTGAACTCTACGTAATCTTTTTAATTTTGATAAAGATATAAATCATGAAGCCTACTTATTTTCAACATTATTGTTAAAGTGTCAGATATTGCACAAAATTACATTTGAGACTTCAATCCTATATCAATATCATTGTAAAATACAATTGAAAGATTTGTGAAAGTTTGAAAGAAAACGACCACTGTTTACCTAGTAAAAAAAACGAATATTGAGTTCATATTTTATCACCGAATATTGATGGCCTGCCGTAGATTTGTCGCAGTAATAATCGTCCGTTTGACGATATCCGCACCCGTGTATACAGACGGTACAGAATTTGCGTGCGCTCGGCTCAACAGTCGGGTACATCGACTCGTTGCGCGGCCCTGTCTATCGGGAAGGTTTCCCCCACTCCGCCAGGCTCGGGTCCGTGATCGCGTGGCGCGTCGGCCGGGCGTGTTCAGCTACGGCAATTGTACTTTTTACCAAAACCGTGGGGCAACAGTTTTGAGATGATGATTTTCAATGATAATAATCTTCATACTAAAGGGACATTTGAAACTAGATGAAAATTATGCCTCCACTATCACGCGCTTTTAATATCAAGCCCAAATTAACATGCACTGAATTAATTTATATTTTGAGTCCTGTGACCTTGACTATATGACCCCAATCTTTGATGGCTCCCTAAAATACATTCAGGTACCAAGTTTGATTGAAATCTGACATTTAGTTCTTGAGATTTTGGCATTACAAGCTTGTTTGCATGTCTAATGAGTCCCGTGACCTTGACCTCAACCTCATGACCCCAACATTTTATGACTACGTTGACCCTTTATGATACATTCAGGTACCGAGTTTGATTGAAATCTGACATTCAGTTCTTGAAATGTTGCCATAACAAGCCACTTTCGAATACATAATATGGAGTCCTGTGACCTTGACCTTTGACCTCATGACCCCCTAAATCTAATCAGATCATTGGAACCCCGATATGTACACTAAAACCAAGTTTGAAATTGATCCGTCAACCGGTTCTTGAGATATCGCAAGAACGAGGCATTTTTGCACATACATTGAGTCCTGTGACCTTGACCTTTGACCTCATGAACCCCAAAATCTAATCAGATCCTTGCCATCCCAATATCTACACTAATACGAAGTTTGAATTTGATCCGTCAACCAGTTCTTGAAATGTTGCCATAACAAGCCACTTTCGCATACATATTGAGTCCTGTGACCTTGACCTTTGACCTCATGACCCCTAAAATCTAATCAGATCATTGTCACCCCAATTTGTACACTCACACCAAGTTTGAAATTGATCCGTCGACTGGTTCTTGAGATATCGCAAGAACGAAAACGGGACGGACGGACGTACGGACGGACGGACAACCCGAAAACATAATGCCTCCGGCCACTTCGTTGGCAGAGGCATAAAAATCTAACCCTATTTTATTCTTCTCTTACCATAAGCTAAACAACACAGCTCCAAGTAATTTTCGTGGAGTTAGACACTTTACTTGGATCACTTTAACCAAAAATTATACAGAATTTAACTATCAACTTACCTGGTCTGGGTTTACTCTCAGTAGGGGATTGTTTGACATCCAGAGTACCTATACAATGACAAACAATGCAGAACATGATGATGTTAATAATTTGGGTCATATTGTATGTATTTTCATTTCCTGTGTGCAAATATAGTAATGATGAAGTTTATTTATCTAAACATTGAAGTACATATATATATTAATGAGTTCCATGTGCGAAAAAATAATCCTTTTTGTCTATTATGTGTTATCCGATTATGTCCCCACCCTAAATTGTTACCAACATCTTAAAAAAATATATCATTAATGTAGCTAGTCTCTTTCCGGGCAAGCTTACAGCAAGATTGCCACTTTCAGAACAAGCTTGCTACAAGCTTGTCATTTCCGGGCAAGGTTGCCACTTTTGGAGCAGGCTTGTGGCGAGCTAGCCATACTTGTCAAGCTTGTGCAGAGCTAGCTGTCACAATAGTCTAGTAGGAAATAGGGGTTCCCATGCACCCCCCTGAAAACATTTTTTTATTATGATTTTTATGACCCCTAGTATATCCTTTTAAACAATTTAGATGTTAACAGCGGGAAAAAATGTCACTCTGGGTAAAATGGGCATATTTCTAAATGGCCGCCAAATATCAATTAAAATATCATATTTTGGCATTAAAGTAGATTCTGGTCCATTTTCAATTATTTTTCTGTATGTAAGCTGATACATGGATTAAGTTAAGCTGTTAGCATCATCCCCGGAGATATTAAAGGTCAATGTCATGTTTAAAGGTCAAAGGTCAAACGATTTTTGTTCGAAATAGGCAAATAATGAATGAAAATTGGTATAATACTATTAGTCATGTTAATTTTTGTGCAAAATAAAGGGGTCATGTATCAATATAATTATTTTTTCTACAACATTAATGTCCTGTTATGCCGGAAAACTCATCTTGAACATTTAAAAGTGTTCAATAGAACTGTATTTTCATGACAATTGAAACAATACCATGTCACATATTGAAAGAAAATGCACAAGATTAATACAGACTAATACATAATTTTAAACATAACATGTGTAACAGAAAATATTAAAATCAATTAAAAGCCAATGGTCATATCAAGGTCACATGTCAAGGTTAACGGTCAAGGTCACGTGACAAGGTTAGGGTCACGACATAGATTTGATCTCTGATGAAAGCATGCTTAATGTAGATTCTAGTAATAATAATGATCTTTTACATGTACACATTTAACAAGTCGAATTTGCACATTAAACAGGTCAAACCGCACATTTAACAGGTCAAATCGCACATTTAACACGCCGAACCGCATATTTAACAAGTCAAACCGCACATTCAACAAGTCAAACAGCACATTAAACAGGTCAAACCGCACATTTAACAGGTCAAATCGCACATTTAACAAGCCGAACCGCATATTTAACAAGTCAAACCGCACATTCAACAAGTCAAACTGCACATTTAACAGGTCAAACCGCACATTTAACAGGTCAAATCGCACATTTAACAAGCCAAACCGCATATTTAACAAGTCAAACCGCACATTGAACAAGTCAAACCGCACATTCAACAAGTCAAACCGCACATTGAACAGGTCAGACCGCACATTCAACAAGTCAAACCGCACATTTAACAAGTCAAAACACACATTTAACAAGTCAAACCGCACAATTAACAAGCCGAACCGCACATTCAGCAAGTCAAATCGCACATTTAACAAGTCAAACCGCACATTCAACAAGTCAAACCGCACATTCAACAGGCGAAATCGCACATTTAACAAGTCGAACTGCACATTAAACAAGTCAAACCGCACATTAAACAGGTCAAACCGCACATTGAACAAGTCAAAGCACACATTTAGCAAGCCGAACCGCACATTTAACAGGTCAAATCGCACATTGATCAAGTCGAACCGCACATTTAACAGGTCAAACCGCACATTCAAAAAGTCAAACCGCACATTTAACAATTAGTCAAAACACACATTTAACAGGCGAAATCGCACATTAAACAAGTCGAACTGCACATTAAACAGGTCAAACCGCACATTTAACAAGTCGAACTGCACATTGAACAAGTCAAACTACACATTTAGTAAGCCGAACCGCACATTTAACAGGTCAAATCGCACTTTGAACGAGTCGAACCGCACATTGAACAAGTCAAACCGCACATTTAACAAGTCAAACTGCAGATTGAACGCGGTTTAACTTGTTAAATATGCAATTTAGCTTGTTAAATGTGAGGTTTGACTTGTTAGATGTGCGGTTTGACTTGTTCAATGTGCGGTTCGACTTGTTAAATATGTGGTTTGACTTGTAAAATGTGCAGTTTAGCTTGTTAAATGTGCGGTTTGACTTGTGCAATGTGCGGTTTGGCTTGTTACATGTGCGGTTTGGCTTGTCAGATTTGCAGTTTGGCTTGTTAAATGTGTGGTTTGACTTGTTAAATGTGCGGTTTGACTTGTTCAGTGTGCGGTTTGACTTGTTAAATGTGCGGTTCGGCTTGTTAAATGTGCGGTTTGACCTGTTAAATGTGCGGTTTGACTTGTTTAATGTGCAAATTCGACTTGTTAAATGTGTACATGTAAAAGATCATTATTATTACTAGAATCTACATTAAGCATGCTTTCATCAGAGATCAAATGTATGTCATGACCCTGACCTTGTCACGTGACCTTGATATGTGACCTTGACCGTTAACCTTGACATGCGACCTTGATATGACCATTGGCCGTTAATTGATTTTAATATTTTCCGTTACACATGTTATGTTTAAAGGGACTTAGTAACATTGTCCAAATCCTCGAAATAAAATTTTAATTCTAGCGGTTCCCTTATACCTTGTTGTATTCGTATTAACAATAAAATCACGGGACAGGTTTCGGTTTTTCAAATTTCCCTTTCGTTACAAAGATATATATGATTGAAATATTCAGATAAGAAAAACTCCGGGCGAGTTTTTCTTCCGTGTACAAAGTGAGTGCAGTGAGTTACTGAATATCACTTTGCATTTTCGCTCATTACTTGGCCATACAATGTCCATTTGACTTGAAATTTTCACACAATACAATGGACATATGAGATAACAAAAATATACATTGCATCAACCATTCATCACTTTTTGCACATGTCAACAAAGTTACTAGATCCCTTTAAAATTATGTATTAGTCTGTATTAATCTTGTGCATTTTCTTTCAATATGTGACATGGTATTGTTTCAATTGTCATGAAAATACAGTCCTATTGAACACTTTTAAATGGTCAAGATGAGTTTTCCGGCATAACAGGACATTAATGTTGTAGACAAAATAATTATATTGATACATGACCCCTTTATTTTGCACAAAAATTAACATGACTTAGTATTATACCAATTTTTATTCATTATTTGCCTATTTCGAACAAAAATCGTTTGACCTTTGACCTTTAAACATGACATTGACCTTTAATATCTCCGGGGATGATGCTAACAGTTTAACTTAATCCATGTATCAGCTTACATACAGAAAAATAATTGAAAATGGACCAGAATCTTCTTTAATGCCAAAATATGATATTTTAATGGATATTTGGCGGCCATTTTAGAAATATGCCCATTTTACCCAGAGTGACATTTTTTTTTGCTGTTAACATCTAAATTGTTTAAAAGGATATACTAGGGGTCATAAAAATCATAATAAAAAAATGTTTTCAGGGGGGTGCATGGGAACCCCTAATTCCTACTAGACTGCATTATTACACAACATTCACATCTTTATTATCATCTTCCAAATCTGATGTGTTCCGTTACTTATCCAACCTAGGCAGACTACTGAGTATCTACCTGTACCTGTATACAGTATATTGTATCAAAATAAAGAGCATAAGGTAAAAATGTTAACTCAGAAAATATAATCACCGGTATCAGAAAAGAAAGGGTCCTTGTCCTTTATGTCAGCGGAGACTGTACTTTCCTGATCAAATGAAGGGAATAATAAATAATGTTATCAAGACTATAATACTGCACAATATCCACTGAATGAGGTGCTCAAAGGGCATGATAAATTATGAAGAAATATCATTTGAAATTTGGGGAGAAAGGAAGATGATGAGAAAGAAAGAAATAAAACCCTACATCAATGACATTTCAAACTGTCTTCAAATGTGTCCATGGTGCTATTTTATAAGTGCAAATGTGTACGTATTGTGGGATTGATAAAGCAGAGACAACTGTTTGATAAGAATAATATTATCCTAAGAATTTTTTCCTATTTGCACGGACGTTCAATCATAAAAAGTGTTCTTATAATTTAACCATGTTCAACGCTCATAACAAGTTGATACCATTTGATGTAATTGAAAAAGAGCAAAGAAAATGGGATTCCAACGGGATTCGAACCCGAGACCTCCGGATTGCTAGACCGGTGCAAAAATTGATGAAATGCTTTGCTCGCAAACGTTCATTATTGATGGCCCCCAAAATCCTAGTAAAAGTTAAAGTACTAAAAGAAAAGGTACAGAAAACAAACAACTTCTTCCCAAAATAAACAGATTCATAACAAAGTTAAAGTTAAAGTACTGGCACAATCTTTCTTTTACAACAGGTGCCCAGGCCATGTCCTTCAACCCAGGTCACTGTCACCCGCAAATGAATAGGTTGATTGTTTAGTTTTAATACCATCACAGAGGTTTTGTTTTTCATTCATCTAAAAGCAAAGGTACAGAAAACAAACAATTTCTTCCCAAAATAAACAGATTCATAACAATTCAGAGGTTTGTAATTTCTGTTTGGTATAGGTACTATAAGACATAATCCACATTTGATACACAGAGATAATCAAGTTTTAGCAGTATATTGTCCAAATATTGTCAAAATTTTTGATTTAACACTGTCTAAACCTAAAAGTGCATTTTTCTAAATTCTGATCCATATGGCGGGCTTAAAGTGTTGGGGATTAATAAGTTAAGCTGTGTCTAAAACTATAGACTGTCTAGTAACGCATGCCATTGCTAAGTACAGACACATGGCAGGCATCATACATGTATTTCGCTTGGCAGTATCAGGTAGCAGGTTTGTTTAATGAGCTTGAGGGAAACGCTTGTTATTCAAGAGGGTGAGCTAGTCTGTCTTAATTTGGGTGGGAGTCAAATCTGCAAGTGGACAATTATATAATTGTTAACTGGTGGTGGAAAGAATAGCACGGAATGTTCCACTCCGAGGGATTTTAAAAGTACAGCGTCTATATGGCCTAATTGTCACAATTAGGCTCTCTATAAGTAATTTTTCCTCAAGAAAAATAATTTGGCAGTCATTTCCTGCTGATTTTGGACCCTTAATGTGGCCGGGGAATGAAGTGGCTGCTAAGTGAGATTTGGCATTAGACAATTAGCCTAAAATCACTACTGTGTTTATTTTCATGGATTTTTTTCAGCAGACCCAGTTTACAAGTCCTCAACTATGGAATAATTTCTTTAGTTCTTTTAAATGCTATTGAGGGAAGATTATACATGTAAGTCCCGAGACGTAGTCAAGGGACTTATTTTCTTCACGAAATAGCATTTAAAGGGAGAGATCCACTTTTGCAAGCCAAAATTCAAAAGTTGCGAGGTTATTGTCTTATATGAAAGGAAATGTCATTTAATAGCATGCCTGAAAAAATTAGGGCTTGAAATCTCTTTTTCGTGGAGTTATAGACCTAAAACTGAATAAACTGAGGGACGTCGGTTAATTAGGTACATACGTATTTTCGGCCGGTGAGTAAGTTTGTACATAGATTTCACGGAGTGCCAGATCGGTATGCATGACCCCTAAGTGACCCGCGCTAGCTACGTGACTCGCGCATAAGTACTATTATGTGTGAGCGTTTACCAAGCAAAATACCCAAACATCGCTTAAACTGACTACATGTAATTATATATTCTTTCTTTTTGAGATCTTTTTCCGTGACATACGTTAACAAATGTCGGCTTCACAATACCTTTACGAGAATTAGTATTATATTGTTGTAATATTATGCTAAATCAGTTGAACTCCTTTATTTACCGATATATAGTTTAAATGGAGGGACGCATTCGTTTTTCATTCGTAGAATCCAAATTAGAGGGCTATTCGCTCTGATTTTTTTTTTGTGTGTTACATTGATCCCCATCCGTCAACTGAAAGCTGTTCAGACGTTTTGTAAAAGTGGACCTGTCCCTTTAAAATCCAGGGGGAATTCCATGATTTTCCCAGACAACAAAAAATTAAAGGGATAATTGAGTTCTGGTATTTAAAAGAGAGTGCAGTTTTGGTCAAACTGAATTTTAGTAACCAAAACCTGCACCATTACATTACAAACTAATAGTTACAACTCCACCATGCTCAAAAGGAATACAAAATTACAGACGATTAAGTAAACAGCCTGTTATCATTAAAAAAGAACCGTTCAAACTCAAGAGGTCGCTCTGTAAAAGCTCATTGGTTTCAACCATTTTAAATAAAATATTGTGCATGTGATGGTTCTTAATAATAGTGATTAGATAGAGAGATAATGAACAACTATTAAAAACTTATTTTGAAATTATTTGAAAAGAGGAAGCATTTTAAAATAATTTGAATGGTTGGTTCAAAATTATATAACATTTGTGGGGCCCCTACATTCATAACAAATGGTTACATTTATGTATATTTCAGCCGTTTCTGAACAGATTTTGATCAAAAAAATAATAAAATTTATTCTGCCATTAAAATATTATGCTCTTTCAAATTTTACACTCAGTTTTCCATTATCTCACAAAAAATTATTATGTGTAGCGCCCTCTATACCAAAACTCAACTATCCCTTTAACAACTGTTTTATCATCTGACTAAATCCGGGGGTCTAAACATTCATGCATATGCATTGAAACTGAAATCAGTCAAGCACAATAACATACCTTTGGTTCTCATTGTGACGTCATAATAAAATCTCTTTTGCTGCGTGCGCCAAGCAGTGAACAGTGCATCTGCCATGTAACAGTTGAAACTGATATGGCAATCACGTGACTGTGTTTAGCCAATCAATGACGCATATTTTACTAAGTCATATGATAAATACTAATGAACACTGGCTGGAATGATCACCAGAGATTGGAGATTGTGCTTTGGTATGTAGTGACTATTAAAGATAATAAATACTATTAGTCAAAGAGCCCACTGAGAAGGTGAAGTTGCATTTATCTATACAGACAAAAGCAAACATCTGCCTGCAATGACACAACCCTTAAGTATAATGCAGACAGGATTTTTTTCAAATATTGGGGATATTCCAAATATTAAATGATATTGGAGTTAGATTTTCTTATAAAATTCATGTTTATGAAAGAAAACTTTGTCCATGTTTGGATTCTCATATGAAAAATGTCAAAAGTTATTATAAAAGTCAATGTTTGTGTCCATTTGACATTGGGGCTTCATCAACACTGGGAGAAATATGATCAAGCATACTAATGTATAACTTTCAAGCTTGAACAGGTTACATTACATAAGCTGCGCTACTTGTACACCCATTAGATCAGCACCAAAGTCTTGTATGTGAAAGAATAACTTTCAGTCGTCCATTTCACCAACAACTCTAGAGAAGTGGGTCTATAAATATAATTAGTTATTGGAATTTAAATTGGTTATTACTTTGTGGTGTTGATTCCTTAATATATATTTGCTCTCTAAATTATCTACATGTATGTACATGTATGACTTGTGGATGACTTACCGCCACAGCCATTAGATTCTGCAAAGCAGCATTTGCCACATCTTCTTTGAAAGCTATCAAGAAAAAAATAATCCAAACATATAAACAAACTGACCAGAAATATATACATGAAAAGAGCAAAGAAATGGGAGAACAAAATAACACAGAAAATTGAAAATATTTGAGATCACCCTCAGGGAACAATTAATTACTAGCATCAATATTTAATGACAAATATTTGAATTTTATGAGTTTACATCATCCTGTAGTCATATTCAAGATTTCTACAATCAAATACCACAATCCACTAACCATAAAAACAATATTCATAACATACATGTAGGGTCGATACTTCCTGTTTGGGGTGTTTTTCTGCCTATTTGGGCCAGTCAAATTATTGATATTCTAGTTATTGTGGTCAAAAGACTTCCAAAGAAAACTTCTTCAAACTGTTTCTTTTTTTAATTCACCTAGCTTAAGATAACAACCATGAGTTATCTCACCAGTTTTGGTTACAAATGATTGAAGAGTTGTAAACTAATAAGCAATAAAGAAACTTGCAGGTAAACCTGAACATAATTATTGTGTGGCTGGACAGATGGACCGACGGCATTTAAATTGTTAAGTCTCTCTTACACCTTCAGCAGGCGAGACAATGTTATATTGATCCAAGAGATGATAAGGGACTTTCAACTGTTGTCTTTCATTGCTTTTCTCCAAAATGTTGCTGGATTAAAGATTTCATATATCATATCGGTGACAAGATCATTATGAGTTTTATGGTAAAATTTGAACAGTTCAAATCACATTATAGCTCTTAGATAGACAAAAGAACATTACAAATGTTGGCATGTTTTGAGTTCCTGATATTTCCTCAATAATTAAATCTAATTCCAGTCATTTTAACCTCATTAACGGAATATTGTGTGACAAAGCTATATGACTGTGTAGGATCATGAAATTCCATTAAAGATAACTAAAAACAAATTATACCTTCATTTGAATTGACAGCATGTTTCAGAGTCCACGAATTTGTATTTGCTTCTACAGTTTCCATACTGATATTGATGCCATTAGTTATCTTCTCACCTGAATCAAACCTGCATAAGTAAAACAACTTCATGTAATTTAGATAAAACAATAAATCAACCACTAAGGAAACGACTGCCCCTATAAAATGTGTTTTTTCTTCCTTTGAGATAACAAAAAGTACAAGTGAAATATCTATACAATGCATTACGTTTCACCCAAGTTAGAAAATATCCGCTTCTCAGGCCTGAGGAGAGGTTGAGAGATTCGTGCCTCTAGTATAATTTTATCACCGTTTACACCGTTCTTATCGGTTTACTGCGTGTAACCGGAGGAGATTATCTCTATAATACCACTAGGTCTCGGGGGGCAGTTAACAGTGCATGGAATGTTGACGAAAGCTATTAAAATGGTTGAGATGATTTCCACCGTGGTGGAGATCACGGCTAACTTAGTGAAACGTAATGGCATCAACTGCAAAATCATTCGTTTCATAATATTGCATTGTGGTAGACAGATTGGTCACAACATGCTAGAACTAATTATCATCCATAAACTATTGAAATGATCCATTAATTTGGTCAAATGCAACCAAAATTATTGATTTTGCTTATGGTAACAGAAGAATGAAATGGGTTTTTATTTTTTAAATGTCTTCCGTATTATGGAAATATTTAAAGGGGACCACCAGGCAAAGAACAACACGTTTTGGTACCATTTTGTGATAACAAATAGATACCCAACATTTTGCAAAGGGTTGTGTAATTCATAAACAATGCAATTAAATACCACCACTTACGGAACCAGTATTATTTCATGGTTCCGTACGCGCTAAATATTTGAGAGTGCGCAACGCGTACGTTTGGAGACAATAGAATCCCTGATGATTCGTTCGCTCTGGACAAAGGTATTCTTTGTACACGCATGCTTCAGAATGGTGATGCGTTATCCAATTATATTTTTGTTATGGAAACATATTTTTCTGAACTTGTTGATGGAATAATGTTATCTTTCATTTATAAGAATGTTATTTTTGGGTGGTGGTACCCTGACTGATTGGGAAAGTGTTGAGGATATTTGATCGTCCATTGTATCTGAATTCCGATAATTTGCACGAGCGATTGGAAAATATATGAATAAAAAACTATACACAGTACTTTTTCTGTCATTTTCACTCTATGCAGAGCTGAAACCTGGACCCTCAACAAGAAAGACAAGAGAAGATTCCTGACATTTCAGATGACATGTCTCAGAAAAATACTACGAGTTATAAGAATGGACAGAATCAGAAACACAGACAATAAACTAGATGGATCTTCGACTGCGCGCAGTCGAAAATTATGCCTCCGCTATCACGCGATTTCAATATCAAGCCCAAATTAATGTGCACTGAATTAATTTTTGTTTATTTTTCATATATTTTGAGTCCTGTGACCTTGACCATATGACCCCAACCTTTGATGGCTACATTGGTTCCCTAAGAAACATTCAGGTACCAAGTTTGATTGAAATCTGACATTCAGTGATTGAAATGTTGCCATTACAAGCCATTTTTGCATATATTGAGTCCTGTAACCTTGACCTTTGACCCCCAAAATATAATCTGATCATTGCTACCCCGATGTGTACACTAATACCAAGTTTGAAATTGATCCGTCAACCGGTTCTTGAGATATCACGAGAACGAGGCATTTTTGCACATATATTGAGTCCTGTGACCTTGACCTTTGACCTCATGAACCCAAAATCTAACCAGATCATTGCCACCCCAATATGTACACTCATATCAAGTTTGAAATTGATCTGTTAACCGGTTCTAGAAATATCGCAAGAACAAGGAATTTTTGCACATATATTGAGTCCTGTGACCTTGACCTTTGAACTCATGAACACCAAAATCTAATCAGATCATTGTCACCCCAATATGTACATTCAAGCCAAGTTTGAAGTTGATCCGTCAATCGGTTCTTGAGATATCGCGAGAACGAGGCATTTTTGCATATATATTGAGTCCTGTGACCTTGACCTTTGACCTCATGACCCCTAAAATCTAATCAGATCATTGTCACCCCAATATGTACCCTCATACCAAGTTTGAAATTGATCAGTCAACCGGTTCTTGAGATATCGCGAGAACGAAAACGGGACGTATGTACGTACGTACGGACGGACGTACGGACGGACGGACGGATGGACGTACGGACGGACGGACAACCCGAAAACATAATGCCTCCGGCCACTTCGTTGGCGGAGGCATAAAAATAACTCACTGTAATGGACTGATATCTTTACAAAGACTTCGCTTCTTTGGAAACATACAACAAATGCCCCCAACACGCTACCCCAGAGCAGTACTAGGAGGAATAGATGGGGACAAGCCATGTGGGAGACCTCCAAAGAGATGGACAGACTGCATCAAATTAGACTACTCCCATCAAAATACATGTAATTCACTCCTTCATTGAGGCTGTAAACCTGGAGGGCTATGTATAAAATATATGAGAGTTTTAGACTTTGCTGCAATTAATCTAAGCAAGGGACTCCTTGCCTGGGATATTTCTTAAAATAGGCAATGTGATGTTGATCAGATGCAATGGCAAGGACGGGAGATACCTTTATTGTAATGAGCATGGGGAGAGCTCAAACGATACATGGGGAGAGCTCAAACGATACATGGGAGCTCCCGAGCCAGAACACTGAAACAAAGGCTTACAACAAAAACTAAATGGAAATAGAGCCTTTACAGTGGTGTGGACAGATGGGAGGAACAGATTGCTATTCAATCCAGAGGTTAAGCAACAATTGACTGTACCAAAGAGGTGCCTGTCAAGACAAGATACATGTATGTATGAAGATTATAAGGTGACCATTTATATTGTATAAATGTAACTTATTGAACATATAAATAGGATGATGTTCATTCTGATACCCAATATTCAAAGGTCACCATTTCACCTTTTCTCCATTATTTATCGACAGCATATTCAAAATTTAGTATTAATGATACATACACTCCTCCTGTCAGCGCCTTCTTTAGACTCGTCTTCCCGACACGTTGCTGACCCACGATCATAATTCGTGTTTCGTAGTTTGCTTTTGTCCCCTCACGCATGGCTTCCTTATAAGCCTTCTTAGCTCCTGAACCTCGAGCTAAAATTTCCAATGGGATCTTGAAACCTGTGTGTAATAAGGATAATGTACCTGTGATTAAAAATATACATTCCTGTTGTGGTAAAGTTAACCAAATGGTAATAATCTTTATGGAAATACAGGGTTTTAAAAAAATAAGGACACCCATATTTCTCCAGAAATGTAACATCAAATAAGGATACACGTAGTTCTTTATTTATTATATACATTATTTTTTTAAAATGCATTAAGCTTTATTTGAAATATTAGTCGATATATATATATATTGGGATATGGACGCATATAAGTTCTTTGTGCTTTCCAAGATTTTAGATAGCACACTGTATAATTATTTTAAAGATACATGTATTTTAAAAATGATTTGTCCTTGTCACATGGACGAGAATCTTCCTCTAGGCTCTATAATCTAACCATAACTGGGAAGAGATGGCAAATGGCTATTCAAAACACTATGCGAGCACCATAGGCGTACCCAGTATGGGGGGGGGGGGGGGGGGGGTTGGGTTCAACCCACCCCCCCCCCCCCTCCCCCTTTGACCAAAAAATGGCTGTTTTGGGGGGTTTGAACTAAAAATAAAAAAATTGTGAAAATGAAAACGTTTTTGCCGATGC
The DNA here is from genome assembly GCA_037951105.1 of Echinarachnius parma. Classification (NCBI taxonomy): domain Eukaryota; kingdom Metazoa; phylum Echinodermata; class Echinoidea; order Clypeasteroida; family Echinarachniidae; genus Echinarachnius; species Echinarachnius parma. The sequence goes on along the minus strand of JBAMJV010000916.1, from coordinate 1,058 downwards.
CGGTCGGTTAACCATCGAGTAACCGTTTCTCTACAGACTTTGAACCCCCCCCCCCCCCTTTTCAAATTTTAGCTGGTCTCGAGACTACTTTTTGGCGGTCTCGACCGTCTAAAATCTGGTCTCAACCCTAGAAATGTTCGAAGATCTCCGGTCTCGGGCTCCAAAATTTTGAAAACACTTGGTCTCGGCTTCGAAAAAAAATGTACGGACACCCCCCACTGAGAGGGGTTTTCAACTTTGAAGGTACTTGGTCTCGGTCTCGAAAATTTTGAAAATACTTGGTCTCGGCTTTTAAAACATTTTACGGACACCCCCCCCCCCCCCCCCCCCCCCACCTCTGAGGGGTTTTCAACTTTGAAGGTACTTGGTATCGGTCTCAAAAATTTTGAAGGTACTTGGTCCCTTTAAAAAATTCTTGGTACGCCACTGGCGAGCACTACACGCGTAACAGTTTTATAGATTCCCACGCACCGATGCAGTATGCAGAAAACACAAATTTCTACATTAATATTCATGAGCATAGCTAGGGAAGGAGAGGGGAGTGGGAATAATTCCTTCCTCACGCGCAATAACCATGTACCAATATTATGTTTATTCCATCCCTCTATTTGAGACTTCCCTCCCTCCTCTCTCTTTTACCACCCTACACCATTTGGAGGCGCATAGCTTGACACTGGCAACGCCGTGGTCCTTTTGATAATGTATTCCTAACAAATCTTGTAAGAGTTGCATACTTTTCTATGCTTCTCTGTAATGTTTTCTGTTCAGCACTTCAGCTGTATGAGTAAATCATTACAGGAAGCACACTTTTAAGCAATCCAATTAGCCACATCCTTTATATTGACTCTGACACTGGTCACCCAGTCAAAAAGTGATAGATGGCCATCTATCACTTTTTTATCCAAGTATGTCAGTCTCCAAAACATGGAAAAGACCACTTGAGTATGAAGAAGCTTCAGGATGCAAAAGCAATCTACCAAATACGACCTACCGCTATGAGCATACAGTTCAAGCCCAGTCTCACTTTGATGAGAGAATTATGGGCAAGTCAATGAGGC